>ML273838.1:29860-47495 GCA_005239495.1 Nicotiana undulata | reverse complement strand
CCCCCCCCGCCTCAAACACACACACACACAAAAAAAAAAAAGAGGAGAAAAACTTCCTTGTTCAGGAATCTTATAAAATATAAGCAAAAGAAACGGCACATGAGATGGAACAAGCTCCTGCATTTGTTCTTTATAACTACATCTACAAGCCAGCCCGTATAGAGGCTCTTTATGAGGAATTTAAGAACCATCAACACGGACATGAAAACAACATACTGAGGATTCGCAAGGCAAATAAAAAACATTAAAGGGCAGCCCGGTGCACTAAGCTCCCGCTATGCGCGGGGTCTGGAGAAGGGCCGGACCACAAGGGTCTATCGTACGCAGCCTTACTCTGCATTTTTGCAATTGCTCTGATGGTAAGCACCCTCCACTTCCAACTAAGAGGTTGTGAGTTCGAGTCACCCCAAGAGCAAGGTGGGGAGTTCTTGGAGGGAAGGATGCCGAGGGTATTCTCTACCCTAGGGTAGGGGTAAGGTCTGCGTACACACTACCCTCCCCAGACCCCACTTGTGGGATTATACTGGGTTGTTGTTGTTGTTGTTGTTTCCACAGCTCGAACCCGTAGCCTCCTGGCCACATAGCAGCAACTTTACCAGTTACGCCAATGCGCATCTCAGTCTCTTTTTGTGCAAAGAGGTAGAAAAGCCCCTTCTCAAATAAAAAAGAATTATTCAAGGAAAGACATGTTTTACATTTTAAATTGGGTAATAATAAGTCTTTACTATAGATCATATTCTTGAACAAGAATATTCCACTTCCTCCGATATATACTATTAACGGAATCATCTAAATATATGTCACGTTTTTTGGAAACAACGACACTTCAAAAATAGCCAAAAAATGTAAAGAAGAAAAGTAAATTAAGAATTCCCTCCCACGATAGCAAATAGAGGACAAATAGGAAACAACTATGTCACCATGTTCTAGGCATCCCCTAATCATTTCCTAAGCACGAGATTGTATTCGACTTTCCAATAACACCATGACAATAACAGAGCCATCATATAGGAATTAAAATATTACTATGATAGTACTCAGATGCACAACAGCAGATAAGAATTAAATTATTGACGGTAAGAGGTATAAAACCAAACTAACCTGATTTGTACCTATGAGATACAAATGGAAGCCAGTTAGACCTCCAACAAACCACAGTGCAATAAAACAATAGGCCATTAATGCCACAGATGCCGGTGATTCTTTGATAGCTTTCCAAATGGTTCCAGAATCATCCATAAGAAGTTTCAGATACAAAGCTGATATCGAAAAGACGAAAACACAAAGGAGGGCTGTTGAGGAAACAAAGAGAAAGAAGCAACGATAGTTCCGCTGTACGCCAAAAAGAAGAAGAGAAAAACGGAATAAGTGTCTCAAAGGATATCCAAACCGTAAACAGCAATTAAAGTAGAAGATGAGCTTCTCTTCTCCTAGAAATCTTACACATATACACATAAGAAACTTATATAAACAATTCGGAGCCAGGATACAACTGCCAAGTTTCATCTTTAGATAAACCAAAGAGATTAGGAGGCGTAAGACATGCAACAAATAGCAGATTCTCCATCAACTCCGAAAAGATGAAAATGGATGTACTTACCTTCCCAATGCATTGACCCACCCAAGGGCAATGGTGATCAAATCGTTCCACACAATTATCACATACTGAACAGTGAGAGCATCTTGGCGGACGGTACAACATGCATGTTTCGCAATATTTAACTCGCACTGGCAAACCATTCACAAGCACTTCTTTGGTGCGAGGCAAAGGTCTAGTGCTAGCTTCAACAGAAGCTGAAGATTCATACCCTAGTACTTCCTCTGGAGGATGAGAATGACGGGGGACAATGCCAGGATCCTTTGCTGATGTTGAGAGTAGAAGTAAGAAGACCTACGGCAACCAAAACCACATTAAAGGCAACTGAAAACAATGTAAACAAAACGATAGACAATGGGGGTATTTTTGCAACCAAAAGAAAAAAATTAAATTTTTTACATCCTTTCTGGGAGAGAAGAAACGGGAATGCAGAAATTCATAGATTTCCGTTCAAAGAAATTGAGGAAGGAACACGAGGAATTTTCTTGAAATGTATGCCAAGTATGATGGATCATTAAAGACCACTAAAAGGAAGATCTAAGAAACTAACATAAATTGTGAAGACAATAGCTATCACCAAAATTGTATATCCTGCACTTCCCGGCTGGAGTTCATGCACGAGATTTCTTGCCACAAACACACAAAATATAACAACAGGGACAAGGATGAGCGTGAAGGTAATAATCAATGACTTAGCATCTGGTCCAAATATCAGCCTCCCGCCAAGCAAGAATTTCTGCACATTACATAATGCAAAAAAAAAAAAAAAAAAAAAAATAGAGTCAAGTACAAGGGCATGTGTCCAAGAGAACAGCAGCATAGTCATACTCAAAGTTGAGAAATCAATAGATAGGTTCTTGTTTTACGAAACAAACAATTGATCACAATTAGTAATCTACTTTATAGACGGCAAATCAAGTCCACATCTTTCTGGTTCCCTTGGGCACTGAAGGTGCTTTCTGGCGTTGTAGCCACTTTTTTTTCCCTTCTTTTGATTGGACAGTGTCTTTAGGAGAAATCACAGACTTTACTTTGAGGTTGCAAATATAAACTATAAAGTGTACTCATGTTTGAGAAGAGGTGAGACTTTTCCCTCCACATTGTCAGGAGGCACCAAAAGATCCTTTTATTGATCAAAGAAGGCTAAGATCCCCAGCTACATTACAGTTTCCAAAGAGTTTGTAGCAGATGTAGGAAATCCCTTGTATTACAGAAACACCGCCCTAGATTCATTTCACCAATTGGTGCTCTATCTGAATCACATCATTGGTAATACCCTTAAACCACCAAGGTGTATTTTATACTACCACTTTGAAACAAAAGAAGCATCAACTTATGGCGTTCCCACAAAAAATGAATCAACAATAGGAACTTGCAAGTTTGATGAGTGAATCCCTGATAGTGCATCTCAATGTTCAAGCCACCACAGCCTTTCACGAGATTGACTCCAACATGAAATTGCAATTCTAGATTTTGCAATAAATTTTAAACTTAAAATCTAGAGTTTCGCAAAGATATGAATGTTAGCTGCTCTCTGTCAATACCAATATCACAACCGTACTCACATATAATGTGACTTCGGAGAGATCCAGTAGTGGTGTTTCTATTTCTATCAGTTGACCCTACTCTACCAATAGGAACTACTTCTTACTCTGTAGGAACTACAGCAGACCTCCATCTATGGAATGCACTATCTATACACAGTACAGTGAACAAAAACTTAACAAAGCATTCTTTCCTTTGGGAAGAAATAGTAATAACCATGGCCACATATTTTGCAAGCGTTATTCAGCACTTCTCTTGCGATAGGAAAAGCGCTGCTAATAGTTATCGCCTAAAGCAATATGTCCAAAACATAGCTCGTAAATGGATACAATTAGAAGACTACGTGCATGAGGAAAACATCTCACTCTTTCAAGTGAACACTCATCCCTTTCCACCGGTTGTTCTCATCTCTTCCTGCCAGTTTGACGCTGGTGATGATTCGACAGCACTGCATCTCATTGGTGATGTCTATTTATCTTTTTCTAACAAATGTACCATTGCAACCGCTATTCCTCGTCTTTCCAGCCATTGTTCCAGCCTCTTCAGACCATTATTCCAGCAGCACTTGCCATGTTAATTTTCAGCATAAGTCAACTGACAAGTCCGTCGCCATCGACTGACAATTTGTAGTCAACACTAAGTTAGCACTAAGTTACCGTATGACAACACCTTTTGGTCAACTCATACTTAGTGTCATGTTGCCATCTGGTAACATGTCTCCAGTCAATGCTCAACCAACGGCATGCCGCTGCCCAACAACACCTTTCCATTGACCAACACATTTCTCATCAGCGCTCAGGCAACACTCAAGCTAGTGGCATGTTGCCGTCCAACTATACATCGGACTCCAATAACATGTTTTTAATCAAGCCCGCGTTAGCACCACAATGTCATCAGAGACCCGCCATTTTTCGGTTATCAGTACCACAAATCATTCATGAACTCAAGTTGCTTCATCACCTGAAGCTCGAGGGGTCATGTTATCATATTAGATAATTTATACAACGAGGCACTGCAATAAATGCAATGCCGTTAATTTAAGTCTTTACTATTCTAGGACTTGAATGACAATCCCACTCGAAATATCACGAATTCAGGTCATTAAGTATGCCCACTTTACACCAAAGCAGTATGTCGAGGTCATAACAGATAACTATCAGTTGGAAGAAAGCTCTTAAATGACGAAATTACAAGTTTCCATAAGCAAATATTAAGCATTTCAATACTTTAAACTCCACAAGCATTGTGCAAACGACAACTTTTGCCACAACAATGACCAAGCAATTAAAGAAAACACAACATCGTAAAGATTATTAATGCTGATACTTTATTAATTAGAACTAACCAACAACATTTCATCTAATGATAAACCTCTCATTGGACCCAGTGGCGAAGCCACATGGTCACAAGGGTGGTCAATTGACCATCCTTCGTCGAAAAATGGTCTTGCGTATATAGGTAAAATATTACGTTTTAGAGGTATATAACACATATTGAACACCCTTTGTTCGGAATTTTTTTAACTTCTTTCAAATTTGAATACCCTTGAAAAAATTCCTAGCTTCGCCACTGATTGGACCATAAGAAACCATTTGATATCACTGGCCAGTGGAGCTATGTATGGTGACAGGATTCAACTGAATTCCCTTCACCGAATAATAGCACTCTAAAAACTATGTATATATATAACTTGGTGAATCCCTTTGTTCAAATAAAAAATTTAGTGTAGTGTTTTTTGAATTCCGTAGTTAGAATTTCTGGCACCACCACTACCCATCAAATTTTACTACTTCACAACAATTTCAAGAACATGAATAACCAAAACTTGAAACTCAAGACAAATAATTCAACAAAAAAAAAAAAGCCCACCTCCAACACTCCAAAAAGATCAAAGCTTTCACTTTTTCCCCTTCAATACAAGCTAAGTGAAACAACAAACGCCACATCAAATTCCAGTAAAGTAACACAAACCCATCAAGCTTTAACACAATAAGTACACCCAATTGTCAATATACTTCAAAAGAAACCATTAACTCAACCAAAATAAAAAGCAGAGAAATATATGAAAAAATATATATTAATATTTAAGTGTGCATAATCTAGAGCTAAATATATATGGCTTACGTTGTTGGCCTTCCAAGATTGGTACACGCGCTTAGGCATGGCCATGAAAGAGTGATTCTTTGTCACTTTGCTAAAGCAACAAGAAGAAGAGTACACAAGTAGTAGAAATTGTTTGCTTTCATTTTATTTTATTTTATTTTTTTACTTTTTTCCTTTTTTGGCTTTTTCCAACTTTTTTGCAGACAAATTGGGGTTAAAATGGCGGTCTGTGGTTCAAATGCGGTGGATTTAATGATGGTTGGTGTTTTTATTTTTATTTTTATTTTTATCTTGCCTTTTTAATTCTCTTGTTTTCTTTTCCATTCTTTATCATATCACATAATTTAACTAATATAATATATATTTTTTCTTGTTTCCCCTTTTACTCTTCGTTTTCTTGGCGTTTCCATTTTTTTCCTTTTTCTCTTTATCAATATTTGATTGAAGAGAACAACTCTTGTGCTACTCTCTCATGCTATGTTTCTCTTTACTTATTCGTTTTTAAATTACATTCCAAAAATAGATAATATGAGGTTTAACTTTTAACTTATAACAGTTATGGGCCTTATTATAAGGATTAGAGGGAAAATTTCAGTATAAAATTTGCAATTAAATCAAGTACTTAGTTATTAATATTAACTAAAACTAAATTATATATCAAATTTTGGTATCATTTATTTTACATAAGATGTATTGATATTGAGGTTTGGGGCGTGTTTGGTATGAAGTTTAAATTTTTCATGTTTAGTGTCAATATTTTCTGTCGTACCAAACACACCATTGATATTTAATAGTATTGATTTTGGCTTTTTGTAGCTCAGAAATTGTAAGTACTTCCTAACGTTGCAAATGGAGTTCTAGCAACATAGTAGGATTTTTATTATCTTTATATATCATAGTTCAACTAGAATTAAGTATTGTCTTTATATATGAATACGTTGTTATTTAGCCTCACCATACTTGTATTTTGTAATTAACTTCCATCCACTTTATGAGTATTTGAACTCCTAAAATTATGTCGTTTAAATTGATATTTTAGACTTGTGCTTTAGCCATATTGCACTTTGCTTTTGTGATGTTCAAGCATTTCTTCTCTTCGATTTCTTTGTGGTTGAAGTGTGATAATTTTGTTAAAAGCAACACTATATTTTTATTTATGGAATCCAATGAAAGTTTGGTGTTTAGTTTGTTTTGAATTATATGCTAAAAAACGATCTTTTAGAAGATTTATAGGTGTATCAAACTTGATTTTTTAAGGTGCGGACATGTGTTTCATGATATGTTTGTTTTGCCCATTGACGACGTTCAAAAGATTTAATAGTATTATTTGTTGATATCTCAGCTAATGTCCATAAACTTGCCATATGAGGATGAATATACCGGTAAAGATACCATCAATCTTGAAATTCTAGGAGTCTATTAGTTTTTTTTGAAGGTTACTCTATCCTAAACCCTAACTCACGCCTATATAAGGGATACATATTCTCTTGAAGAAGCTTCTCAAAAAATGGAGATCATCTTGAAAATCCCGTAAAATCACGGGATATTCATAAAGAGATCAAAAAGTGACCGGATAATTCTTGATAATCAAATAATTCAAGAAGATCCACAATATACTTTATGGATATCAAATAAATTCATGAAGCCCGTATCATCCTACATTCGAGGAATACGCTGCTCCAGACCTCGAATCACAGAGATAATCAGGAGAGAAGAATCAAGGGAACAAACAGAATTGTACCCGCATCAATTTATCAATAAAATTATGTTTCTTCATATTTATATTGTGGTTGCAATTTATTTTTGTATCACATATAATTTGTTGCAAACAGATTATATGTTTGCAATAAATTTTTGCAGAAAAATAAAATTGCAATCACAAACAACTATAAAGAAAAAGAATTTTATCGATAAACATTTGCGGATTACAACTCTGTTTATCCCTTGATTCTTCTCCTCTGATTATTTCCATGATTCGAGAGCCTTAGCAGCGTATTTCTCGACCATAGGACTTTGAGCAAGACATATTTGACATGTCTTTAGTCTCTTAATGAATATTCCAAGAGTTTCATGGAATTTCGGAGATCTCTTATTTGATCTCTTTGTGCATATTTCGAGAGTTTATGGAATTGCTGAGATCCTCTTTGAAGGACAATATGTAGCCTTATTTACAGGCATGAATTATGGTTTGAGTGGAGTAGCCACCAAGTAACCCGAATAGACTCCTAATATTTCAAGAGTTGTCTTGAATTTAGGACTTATCTTAATCTGTTAAAATTTCAGTGTCTACAAATATTATATTGCACGAAACAACAAATGTATAATGTAATAAAATAAAGGGTGTGTTTGGTATAACGGAAAATCCAAGAAAATATTTTCTTGGAAAACAAGTAGTAATTTTATTCACTTTCCGGTGTTTGGTATGCAAATTAAGGAAATTATTTTCTCAAGAGTATTCATAAATAATTTTGATACAATAAACATGAATCCATAAACTTTCGAATCAACAACCTTCCGAACACTCAAATTTCATAAACTTGTGAACTGCAAAACTTTCGAAACCGCAAAATTTCGAACCCATAAACTTTATGATTTTTAAATATGTAAACTTCGAAACACATAAACCTCCGCACTCATAACTTTGGAACTTGTAAAATTTCGAACTCGTAAACCGAAAGATGAAAAAGTAAAACTGAAAATATATATATATAAAAAAATATTTGCGAGGGGGGGTGGGGGGCAGAAAAAAAACTTGAAAATTACAATTTTTCTTTTGTGCGCGGGGGGTGGGGGGTGGGGAGCAAGGTGGGTGGTGGTGGTGGTGTAGAAAAACGAAAAACTGAAATTTGAAATTACAAAAATAAAAAGTAAATTTTATTTTGTGAGGTGGGGTGGGTGGTGACGGAAAAAAAACTTTTTTGGAGAGAGGGCATGGGGTGGGGTTAGGGGTGTGGGTGTGGGAGTGAGGGGCGGGTTGGTGAGGGTATGAAATAGGGTGGGGAAGCTTGAGAAGGAGTTTTGGAAAATGTTTTCCTTCTTTTGATAAGGAAAATATTTTCCTCAAATTGGAGGAAAATGAGTTGATAAGGAAAATATTTTCCAAAACATTTAAGCCAACCAAACATAGGAAAATTTGAAAATATTTTTTCGGAAAATATTTTCCTTCATACCAAACACACTCAAAAGCTGAAAACTTTCGCTAGAGTCAATATGCCCATGTAAGGATGTGTATAATTCGGTAAATACTGAATTACCGTACCGAAATTGAAATTTTTTATATTCGATATTTTATATTCTGGTATTCGGTATGGTATTTGATTTAAGTTTTAAAAAATACCGATACCATACCGAAATATATATTGTATTACGCAATACACATTTTGTGAGAATACACGGGGAAATATTTTATTCACACAATACAACAATACAATTATACAATTATACAATGATCCCTATATATAGATACTGCATGTCCTACTCCTAATACATATAGGATTAAGGTTATTTAATCCTATTTGACTACTAAACTAACATTCCCCCTCAAGCTGGTGCATATAAATCAAATGTACCGAGCTTGTTACATATATAACTAATAAGAGAGTCAGTGAGGGACTTGGTGAAAATATCAGTAAGCTGATCATTCGACTTCACAAATCTTGTAGCAATATCTCTTGAGAGTATCTTTTCTCTGATGAAGTAACAATTAGTCTCAATGTGTTTAGTCCTCTCATGGAACACCGGATTTGATGCAATATGAAGGGCAGCTTGATTATCGCACACAAGTTCCATCTGGCTGATGTCTCCAAATTTTAACTCCTTGAGCAATTGTTTGATCCAAATTAGCTCACATGTTGCCATAGCCATTGCTCGATATTCTGCTTCTGCACTAGATCGAGCAACTACATTTTGTTTCTTGCTCTTCCAAGACACCAAATTGCCTCCTACTAAAACACAATATCCAGACGTAGAACGTCTGTTAGAAGGTGATCCTGCCCAATCAGCATCTGAGTAACCAACGATATGCTCATGACCTCGATCCTCAAACAATAACCCTTTGCCTGGAGATAATTTTATATACCGAAGAATGCGGACAAATGCATCCCAGTGGCTATCACACGGAGAATCCATAAACTGACTTACAACACTCACAGAAAAGAAAATGTCAGGTCTGGTCACTGTGAGATAATTTAGTTTACCAACCAGTCACCTATATCTTGCAGGATCGCTAAGCGGCTCCCCCTGTCCTAGCAGAAGTTTCGAATTCGGATCCATCGGAGTGTCAATCGGTCTACAACCTGTCATTCTTGTCTCTTCAAGAATGCCTAAGGCATACTTCCGTTGTGATATCGCAATACCTGAGCTAGACTGAGCGACCTCAATACCTAAAAAATACTTTAGTTTGCCAAGGTCCTTAGTCTGAAAGTGTTGAGAGAGATGTCGCTTCAATTTAGTAATACCATCCTGATCATTGCCGGTAATAACAATATCATCAACATAGACCACCAGATAAATACAGAGACTCAAAGCAGAGTGCCGATAAAACACAGAGTAATCAGCTTCACTCCGAAATATGCCAAACTCCTGGATAACTGTGCTGAACTTACCAAACCAGGCTCGAGGAGACTGCTTTAGACCATAAAGTGACCGGCGCAAGCGACATACAAGGCCACGAGACTCCCCCTGAGCAACAAACCCAGGTGGTTGCTCCATATAAACTTCATCCTCAAGGTCACCGTGCAAAAAAGCATTCTTAATGTCTAGCTGATAGAGAGGCCAATGGCGAATAACAACCATGGATAGAAAAAGGCGAACCGATGCTACCTTAGCCACGGGAGAGAAGGTATCACTGTAATCGAGCCCAAATATCTGAGAATATCCCTTGGCAACAAGACGGGCCTTAAGGCGATCAATCTTGCCATCTAGACCAACCTTGGCTGCATATACCCAGCGACAACCAACAGTAGATTTACCTGAAGGAAGAGGAACGAGCTCCCAAGTACCACTCGTATGTAAGGCAGGCATCTCTTCAGTCATAGCCTGTCGCCATCCTGGATGAGACAATGCTTCACCTATAGACTTAGGGATGGAAACAGAGGACAAAGAAGATATAAAAGCATAATAGGGTGATGACAAACGATGATAACTTAAAGTGACATAATGGGGATTAGGATTAAGTATGGTTCGTATACCTTTCCGAAGTGAAATCGGTGTACTAGGAAGAGACAAGTCCGTAGTAGGAGCAGGGTCAAGTGCATGACGTGAATCAACTGGGCCTGATGCCGAGTGCGGACGATGATGATATGTCAAAAGTGGTGTTCCTGTGGCGGGGGATCTAGGAGGAGCCACACTAGACTCACCAACGGTTGGAATGGGTAAGACTTCTATGGAGGAAGGTGAAGGAGGAGCTATAGTAAACTCCTTAAAGGTCGGTATAGGTAAGACCTCAGATATATCAAGGTGGTCAGAAGAGGTAAAGAAAGGCTTAGACTCAAAAAATGTGACGTCAGATGACATAAAGTACCTACGAAGATCAGGTGAGTAACAACGATATCCCTTCTGAACACGAGAATAACCAAGGAAGACACACTTGAGAGCACGAGGAGCTAACTTATCTTTCCCAGGGGCTAAATTATGAACAAAACAAGTGCTCCCAGAAACACGAAGGGGAACATAGTATAAGGGTGATTGGGGAAACAATACTGCATACGGAATCTGATTCTGGATGGGAGATAAAGGCATCCGATTAACCAAATAACAAGATGTGAGAACTGCATCGCCCCAAAAACGCAGCGGAACATGAGATTCAATGAGAAGAGTGCGAACAGTCTCAATGATGTGCCTATTCTTTCTCTATGCAACCCCATTTTGCTGAGGGGTATAAGGACAAGAGGTCTGATGAATAATTCCTTGAGAAGTCATAAACTGCTGAAATTGAGAGGATAAATATTCTAAGGCATTATCACTGCGAAAAGTGCGAATAGAAACACCAAATTGATTTTTAATTTCAGCACAAAAATTCTGGAATATAGAAAACAACTCAGAACGATCTTTCATTAAGAAAATCCAAGTACATCTTGAATGATCATCAATGAAACTAACAAAATAACGAAATCCCAAGGTTGAACTGACTCTACTCGGACCCCATATATCAGAATGAACTAAAGAAAAAACAGACTCTGCATGACTCTCAATACTACGAGGAAAGGAGGCTCGGGTATGTTTCCCGAGCTGACATGACTCACACTCTAATGTAGATAAACTAGACAAACTAGGCACCATCTTCTGAAGCTTGGATAAGTTTGGATGTCCTAAGCGTCTGTGAATTAGGTCTGGAGGATCTGTAACTAGACATGCCTTGGAGGAATTGAGTGAGTTAAGGTAGTAAAGGCCTTTTGATTCAAGTCTTGTTCCAATCATCTGTGCCGTACTGCGGTCTTGCATAATAAAAGAATCATCAATAAAATATATACCACAATGGAGGGCACGAGTCAAACGACTAACAGATGCAAGATTAAAAGGACAACCATGTACATAAAGAACATAATCTAGAGTTAGGGGGTTCGCTTGTCCAACTCCTTTTGCTTTAGTTTGAGACCCATTGACTAAAGTAACAGTGGGAAAAGACTGTGAATACGCAATATTTGACAAAAGTGATTTATTACCAAAGATATGATCAGAAGCGACTGAGTCCACAACCCATTGTCCAAGAGTACTAGACTGGGAAACACAAGCAAAAGAATTAGCAACAACAGAAGTGTCAGTCTGAGCAACAAAGGCTACTTGTGGAGATGTCTGCTTACTTGCTCGGTACTGAAGGAACTCATTATACTCCCCTTAAGATAAAGAAAGTCTCTGGTTACCTGTAGTCTCGGTCTGATCAACATAACGAAATGCTTGGGGAGCTCCCCCATTGTGAGGTACCATCAACAGCAAGACCATAGCGTCTCCATTGCGTGCTTCTTCAGTATCTCCTCAGGAAGCAGCAAGAGGACGCGGCAAACTAGAAGATTAAGATGGCACCGCATTTTTGGGTGAACGGCCATGTAAAGAATAGCACACGTCACGAGTGTGTCCAAGTTTATGACAATAAGAGCACTTGGGTCTAGACCTTCCAAAACGACCTCCTCCTCGTCTATTCTCTATAGCTTGAGATGTCTGATTGTCCACTGACTGGGATACGAGAACAGATGAGTCAAGTGTCTGTGATGAGCTCACTGGGTGACTTGGTGCTGCAGCAAGACGAAGTAATCGAGAGAATAATTCATCAACTGTGGGGACAGTCGGACTAGCCAAAATCTGACCGCGTACTGAGTCAAGATCATTAGGAAGTCCAACAAGAGTAAGAACTAGAAACATCTTTTGTCTCTGCTCTTGTTGCTTTTCAACACTAGCAGAAACTGACATCAACTTCTCAAATTCCTCCATGACTGCCTGTACTTGTCCCAAGTAAGTAGACATATCTAATTCATGTTTCTTTAAATTTTTCATCCGCAATATCACATCATAGAAACGAGATATTTCATTAGTGTATAAAGTACGAGCCTTTTACCAAACCAAATAACATGTCTGGAATGGACGAAACAAAGGCATCAACTTGGAATCAATAAATCTCCACAGAATACTGCATAATTGAGCATCAATCTTCTCCCAGTGTGCTTTGGCCTTTTCATCTCCTTCGCTAGACTTCTTGATTAAATGATCTTGAACACCTTGACCTTTACACCACATCTCGACAGATGAAGCCCAAGCTAAGTAGTTTGAACCTCCCATTAAAGATTCTGAGGTAATCATAATACCAGAACTGCCAGAGCCTGAATTTTTAGACCTGAAAATATCAATTCTAAAAGACATCGTTGGATTAAAGAGAGGTCTATAAAATTACCCCCAAATAATAGAAAGAACCAATTGGAAATTACCTAAAATAGACTAAGGGAACACTGTAGCTGCCGGAAAATTTTCAAAGTACTCGAAATCGAAAAATAAAGGCACGGGTAGGGTCGAAATTACTGTGCGACTAGGCTGTCCTGAAGAAACTCGGCCAAAAATGCCCGGAAGAGTGTTCACGCCGGCGCGTGGGCCTGACGGGTCACCGACGTCAGAGGGTCTGAAGGCGCGTGGATAGGGTTCTGCTGGGGTGGTTTTCTGGGGTTTGGTCGCTTGAGAAATCTGCACCTTCCTATGGTGTTAGTTTTCGTAAAAAACCTCACCGGAGAAGGGATTTAGTAAAAGAATAGCCTAAAAGTCACCGAAAAAAGGCACAACGACTGCCCGGACTCGCTGGTAACTGCACAACGAGGATTTCTCACTAGTGGCTCTGATACCATTTGAGAATACAAGGGGAAATATTTTATTCACACAATACAATAATACAATTATACAATGAAATCTATATATAGATACTACATGTCCTACTCCTAATACATATAGGATTAAGGTTATTTACTCCTATTTGACTACTAAACTTTATTTTATTAATTATAACTTAAATGTAAGAAACCTAAAATTTTACTTTCATTTATTCTCTAAGTTCATCAATTAACTCTAAGCAAGCAACATGATATTTCTCTAAGTTTTCTCTCTCTAGGTTTGTGTGAATACCTAATTTTTGCACGCTTTTAATTCTCTGACAAAAACTAACTTTTGGATGGTTTTAGCTATTTAAGCTATTTTTCTTTGAACTTATTCGCGCATTTTTATGTGAATTCCTTAATCAAAACGTACCAAAAATATTCTTTACCTTTTGTTTATATATCTTAGTTTGCACTTGTAAATTATATATATCAAAAAGATTTTCTTTCTACTTGTACATTTTCTTTATGACTAAATAAGACTATAATTTCATTAGAGGAAAAAGGATTGGGCTAGTGTATATTGGAATTGAGCCAAAATTGGCCTAAAATTTGAGCCCAATTCGGCCATACCCAGTCCAATAAATGGCCTGCCAAGATCTGGTCCAAAACGACGTACTTTCATGGTTAAACTACGTCGTTTTATTAAGTGAAACCAAGACTCAATCTCACCCATTCATTCCCTCATGATCCAACAACTCTAATTCAATCCCCTCCCTATGTATTTAAATCTTAGAATCCCTGATAGTTGCCCCCATTTCCCCCTTATTTTCTTTCTTCTTCCTCTCTTTTCACCCCCCTCCTTCAAGACCTCACCGCCCACAACCTTGCTCTACCATCGGGAATCGCCCACCGACAGTGGCCGTCCTCCAAACACCCCCAAATTACACTAATCTTCTCCACTTTTCATCCTCTACCCATATCCAAACCTCAAATCCCCTAAATCACCCTCAAACTCACCAAGTCTACCTAAATTTGAAGAAACCCTAGCCGTCGTTACTCTCAAATCTGGCAAGATCTAACCTCCCACACTCTGTGCCATACATAAACGGATAGATCTCGGTTAGATATATCCTTACCTACCCATTTTACCCCCTAAATTCCCCTCACCGCCGACCCGACCACGCCACTGCCGCCTCACGCCGCACAACCACCACGCTGCCGTACACCACCACTGCCTCAATTGACTTGGAATCAATTTCGATATGCCGAAATTTCTTTTTTCCACCAAAAGCCATTGAGAAAACAGAGCTTTAGGAGTCGATTAGCCGCGGTTCGCGTTGTCTTTGAGTTTAAGGGCAACCGTTTTGAATCGTTTGGTATAGCCCCTAACCTTTTCTTTTTTCTTATTTTCTTTCTTTTTTTGTTGTTTAGTTTCTATGTTATGATTTTAAGTTCTGTTTTGATTCGTCTATTGTGATCGACTACTGATAATTAGGATTTCAAGTTGGCGTATTTGTTAGTTATCTCTGTTTAGCTACTTATGTTAATGTTAGCGGTTAGTTATCGATCAACCAATCTTTAGTGTCGTCGAATCCGTGTTTATCTAGCAAGTTGTAGTCATCGTTGATATTTCGTCTGATCAATTCATCAATGCTTGTTTAATTTCTGTTTCGTACAATAGTTATAAATTCAGTCACTTTATGTCAATTTGCATAAGTTGAATGAATTTTAATCTAGTTCGCTCATTTGGTCGCAATCCAAATATGCTTGCGTTATCAATTTAATCAGCTTCAGTTACTTATTTTTTGATTTGGTTTTGAATCACATAGGTTGGTACTAATATAGTAAGAGCTTAAGTTTACGTTATTTTATCATAAAATAGGGTACTAGTAGCCTACTTTTTTACTAGTGTGGTGGCTGAAATGATATTTTTTCTTCTTGCTTATGCTATAGCAGATTTTCAGGTTGTCCTTTCACCTTTTGGACAACTTTTGAACAATGTTTAGCACACAAAGTCAGTCCACTTGGTGAACCAAATTCTGTCCAAAAAGTGACTTTATTTGCCTATTTAAGGGGATGCTCTTTCCTCAGTTCATACACACTCTATCACACATTTGTTGGATAATGTTTACACTCTAAAAACACAACTTTGAGAGTAAAAAATCAGCAGCTGAAGCACCTATTAGTAAGGTGAAATGGTGAGCTTTGTGAGTGAATTTTAGAGTGCAAACCTTCGAAAAAATATAGGTCTTCTTTAGAGTTGGTTTTGGGTTATTCTCTAAGGTTTTCGTGCTGTTTAAACACGATTTTGCTGTTGTTTTCTGCTGCTTTTGTTGTTGCAATCAAGTTCTTCCCTGCTGACATTTTCTTTCTGCTATCCAGGTAATTCTCTCAAAGTGCTACTGTAATTTTGAGTCAAGAATGAATAGAAATGAAGCAGATTTATGTGTTCTTCACCTTCGTTTGAGCTTTAAATATCCTGTTTGTGTAGGATTTTGTATGTAAGCATGTGTAATGAATGTTGAACTTCTTGTTTAATTGTGGTTGATACCATGTTTTAAATATTTTGGCCCATAGCACGTTGTCCTTTTTTTCCGTTGCAATGTATATTTAAAGCCGGAAGATTATCTCGTATTTTAGGCTAATGCATGTTTCATGAAAAAAATAATTTCTTTTAATTTTATAAGTTTTTCCTTTTACTATCTTATTGAGTTTAGTTTGCCTGAAATTTGTTAGTCGAATATTCAACTATCCGTGATGTTCATTTACTATTTTTTTTATTAGTGTGTCATTTCTTGTAATTATTGTTTTATAAGTATTTTGGTGTGAATTTATTTTTATGATCATAAAATAGTAGTTAGGTGATGAAAAGGATAAAAATGTTTCCCCCTAAAAATATAATAATGGTTTATCAATAGTTAATAGTAAGTTGGGTAAGAAAATAAAATATTAGGCCTAAAGTTAATAACTAACAATCGGCCCAATAGCCTTTTAATTTCTAAAGGGTCCAATAACCCAAGTGGTTACTTTAATTGGGCTCAATGCCCATGACAACCAAAGCAGGCCGACATTTTTAATATAAGGTAAAAATTGCACGGGGCGCCCTATTTGATCGCCCGCATTTAACCTACACCCACTTTTTAAAAAAGTTTTAACTTGCACCTACTTTTTAAACAACTTCAGGCTTCTTTATCCTCCTCCTTCATTTTTCTGAATGCTGATGCTTGAGATATTGTTATGCGTTCTAGCCTGATGATTCATGTATATCTGCTTGTCCTATTATGTTCAGTTTGGTCTTATTCACAATAATTTAACCTCTTAAATATTTTAGCTTTACAGGCACATTGGTTGTTGGTTCTAATTTATCTGTAATAACTTATTTTCATATCGAAAATATTAATCATTCTTTAATCTTTGAAATGAACAGCATCAATCGCTGCTAATCATGATCTATTAAATCCATTGCTGTTTAGTACTATTTCGTTTATGTACAATATGTTGTTTTGTTGATTTTTTTGAAAGATTATCTTTCTCATTTCCGTGTGCAGACTTAGAACTTCAGATTTAAGAATGCTTAAGTTCAGCAAATATAAACAAAAACTTCAGCTTCTAGAATGCTGAAGTTCAGCAAATACTAAACAAATTTTAGCCCTAGAATGCTGAAGTTGAGCAATTACAAACAAACTTCAACTCCTAGAATGCTGAAGTTCAGTAATTACAAAAAAAAATTCAGCTCCTAGAATGCTGAAGTTCAGCAATTACAAAACAAAAATTTCAGCAAGTTTTCCATTGCACTATGAATTGAAGTTAGCGAGATTGCCTTTGCAAGTCAGGCCAAACTTCAAGCAAAAATATCTGAAGTTTTGCTACACTTCAGGCAAAACATTCTGATCAGACATAAATTTTTGCTACTTCATGCACGTATATATGAAGTTACCTGAAAAGTGGGTACACTTGCAATTTATTTTTGGAAAGGGGGTATAAGTTAAAAGTTGACCCAAAAATTGGGTATAACTCCCCCAATATAAATGAGTTGGCTCATCACTAATGTTCCATATCTTTTTTATATATGATAAAAATCCCCCCCCCCCCCCCCCCC
>ML273838.1:18263-29785 GCA_005239495.1 Nicotiana undulata | reverse complement strand
AAAAAAAAAAACCCCCCCCCCCCCCCCAAAAAAAAGGAATCAATTTTTCCTTTATTAAAATAACTTTACAACTTATACGCCTTAAAAATCAATTTGTACGTTAGGCAACTAGTAGGTGCGTTTTAATTTTTTCATTCACGGACTCGCTTGCGTAGCATGATATTAACATTTAATATTTTAATTCAATAATCTCATTTCATTTCTACTAGCTTTAATTAATTTCTAATTTAATTATTTCTTTTGCTAAAATCGTGGATTCGCTTGCGTAGCGCGATATTTAATATTTTAATAATTTTTTAAGTGTAATAACTTTTCTAAAAGTAATAATCTACTAATAATCCTTGTCATAACTGCAGATTCGCTTGCGTAGTGCTGTTATGATAAAGTTAATAAATTTCGTCTCGATCATGCATTTCCTTGCGTAGTGTGGTTATGACATCTTATTAGGTATTAAGTGGAACAAAATTGAAAGGGTGGTTGAGTCGTGGAAACACTTGTTTCTTCCATATTTTAGACCTTAGCTCCATGGAAGAATATGTTACTGCTGAAACATGAAAAAATTGAAATCTTAGATCAAAACACTATATATGGATGGTATGAACTGCCTAAACAAGAATTCTTGAACATCAAACAACCAGTTCAGATATTCACGACCAAGAAGTACTGGATTTTCCTTCGGATAGGCCCTGAAAGGAGAAGGAAGGCTGGAATGCCAACAAACGTCTATTATATTGAATTTACCCGATAGTCCCCATTTTGGGAACGTCCAGTGCCAAAGTCACCAATCCTTGGACTATGTAATGTACTTTATCTACTAGGTTACGGGCGGGCATTTTACTATAGGTTTCTAATCAACCATTTTGTGATTCCTGCTGAAGCATATACTCGGGGGGTGGGTGCAGGGCGGAAGATTTTAAAGCGGACTCCCCATTCATTAGATAGAGAAGATCACCAAGATTTCGCGATCCGATGCCGAATTTATTCCAAGAGCTCAGATTGAATCAGTATTGATATACCGATTCGATCCGAGCTCTCTTATTGAGAATGCTCATTCAACAAGCATTCTCAATATTATGCCTTGAAGAGGATTCGATGTAACGACCCGATCGATCGTTTTACGTTATCGGACCCCGTTCCCCTAAATGAAACTTTCCATAGCGGCTTATTATGATTTATGACTTGCGGGGATGGGTGGTTCGGGATTCGAAAGTGTATAGAGCATTATAGGAACACTTAGTTCCTTAAGGTTGACCTTTTTGGCCAAGTTTGACTTCGGTCAACATTTTTAGTAAACGACCTCGGAATTGAGTTTCGACGGTTCCGGTAGCTTCGTATGATGATTTCACACTTGAGCGTATGTTCGGAATGGGTTTTGGATGACCCGGGAGCGTTTCAGTGCCCAATATCGAAATAAGAATTTCCTTAAGTTCATAGTGTGGTTTGGGACGTGTTTTTGTGTTATCGAGGTTCGAACGGATTTCCGAGGCTGGGAATAGTTCCGATATGTCATTTATGACTTGCTTGCAAAATTTGGTGTCATTCCGAGTAGTATAGGTCGGTTCGGCGCATTGAAAGCGAATTCTAGAACTTTAAGTTCGAAGTTTGATTCAATTTGGTTTTGGGGTCGAATTCCTAGTTTCGTTGTTGTTTTTCACGTTCCGAAAATTCAAGCGAGTCCGTATCATTAATACAGACTTGCCAGTGCCTTTGGACGGGGTCCCGAGGGGCTCGAGTGAGTTTTGGACCCCTTGGAGCTAAATTCAAAACACTAGAGAATTCCAGGTCTGGTTTCCTTCTCTGCATTCGCGAGGCGAAGAAGGAACTGGGGCAGGTGTGGTGAATTCCTTGCGTTCGCACTAAGGGCCCTGCGATCGCGAAAGGTTGGGCTTCCGACCCAGTGCGTTCGCACACCTCCCCCGCGATCGCATAGAGTCCGGCCATTTGGGCCAACCCAGTTACCCCTTACACTGTGCGTCCGCAGCCCACCTGCCACGTTCGCGAAGGTCTAGCCCAGCTATCCTCTGCGTCCGCGTGGTCCTCTTTGCGTTCGCATAGAAGGCCCATGTGGTCCTGGTCACTTAAGGCATCGCGAACGCACTGCCTAGGGTGCGTTCACATAGAGTAAACCACTGGGCAATGTATTTTTATAACAGGATTTAATTCATTTTCCTCATCTTCTTCTTCTTCCTTGGGGTGATTTTTAGCATTCAAGAGGGGCAAACGACCTAGTTATTGGAGGTAAGTAATTTCTACCATAACCTTAGTTTAATACTTAGATTCTTAGTTAAATTAACTACTTAATTAGTGAAAATCAAGGAATTGGGTAGTAACCTAGGGCTTTTGAGAATCTAGGGAATTAACCTTGAATTGGCTATGAAATCATAAAAAAATCATATATTAACGATCCTTAGGTTATGGGTGAGTGTTTCCTTCGAGAATTTTCGGAATCCGAGCGTGCCGGCCCGGGGGTGAATTTTTGGATTTCTTCAAGAATGATGAATTGACTAAATAAGTAGGAAAATTCAATGCTTTTAGTATAATTTAATATATTTACGTAACGTTTGATTAGTTTCGAGTCCTTGGGAGACGAATTCGGAGTTTCGGGCGCATACTTGACCCGGGGAGTAGATTCGACACGAGGTGAGTCTCCTTTCTAACCTTGTAAGAGGGAATTGTCCCCATAGGTGATCTAAATGCTATGTGTTAATGTTTGTGGGGGCTACGTACGTACCAAGTGACGAGAGTCCGTACGTAGCGGCTATTATTGTTATGTCCGAGTAGTTAGGCCATTCCATGCCTTGTGTTTTTCCTAGAAATAAATTATATGCTTCTGGAATTCATGATTTTATGTAGTTATGTTTTCCCTGAGATTTATGGAATTGGATAATTTGAAGGAATTGTTTATGGAAAGTATTCTTAAAGGAATATTATGTGTGCATGTGACCGCTTCGCAATTTACATTCCGCGAGCGGAGTGTTATTTCCCCCCACTCTCATGGGAGCGGTCCGTACACCACGACGAGATTGAAAGATGCACTTATGGTTCAGGCCGTTCGACCCTCGACAATGCACATATATAAATATTTTATGGCTCAGGCCGGTTATCCTTACCTCGTATGCGCATGTTAAATTGTTTATAACTTCATGGATACTGATTTGACAGATATTTGCGGGAAATTGAAGTAGTAATTGCTTATTTACTTCCAGCATTTACTTGTATTTCAGTGCCTTTAATATTTGCAGCCTTACTACTTGCACATGCCTACTGTTATCATCATATTCTGTTAAATTATATCGTTGGACCTTAGTGAGTGTGAAGTCGACCTCTCGTCACTACTTCTTCGAGATTAGACGAGATACTCACTAAGTACATATTTATTTATGTACTCTTGCTAGCTTCTGTACTTAATTGTACAGGTTCTGAGGCTGGTGCTTCTGGTTATCAGACCGGAGCTCGATTCTGATTATAGCTGGACCTGACTTCACGGTGAGCTGCTTCTCCTGACGATCCTCGGTAGAACCATGGAGTTTCTTTTGTTATTTCCCATCAATTTCTTTCAGACAATGGGACTGTATATTATATCTTTTGTATATTCTTTTACTATGCCCGTAGGACTTGTGACACTAGTTCCTGGCACACTCGTAGTAGTTATTATAGATTATGGTCTGTATATATATTGGCACACGCCTCCTTATGATCGTTTTTGGTTAAAAACTGGTTAATTACCCTTTTCGGTTAATGTTTTAAGCTTTAAAACTTGGTATAAGTTGAGATGTTTAATCAATAAGAAAGAACCCTTAGTAAATTTAGTGTTGGCTTGCCTGACCCGGCTGTTGGGCGCCATCACGACCTGAGTTAGGAATTTGGGTCGTGACAATATGGTATCAGAGCTCTAGGTTCACGTCAGTCTCAAGAGTTACGGGCAGACCCAGTAGAGTCTTGCAGATCGGTACGGAGACGTCTGTACTTATCTTCAAGAGTCTATAGGGTGTTAGGAAACCTCTCTTTATTCATATTCTATCGTGCAGTCGATGGTTTACTAAAACTCATTCTTCTATTCTCTCACAGATGGTGAGGACGCGCGCATCTGATGTTCCAGACCCGGGAGATGCCGCTACCTCAGTCGTCCGAGGCCATGGCAGAGGCCGGGAGAGGGCACCGGCCCGATGTAGGGGGCGAGGGCGTCCCAGAGCTATTCCAGTTGCACCACCACCAGAGGACCCTATCATAGAGGATCATGACGAGGTGTTCCCAGCAGATCCTGCTCTAGTGGACTTCATGACGGCACAAGGCTTCTAGGAGTCCATGGGCCATACGATGAGATTTATGGACCCTATGTCCCAGGATGGTTTATTTCCAGTAGATCCTGCCACTTCTCAGGCGGGAGGGGAGTCCAGACCCCTACTGCCCAGGCTGTAGGTCAGACAACAATATTACATCATACTCAGAGTACACTGCCCATGGGTGGGATCCAGCTTATGGTAGCAACACTTGAGCCCAGACCAGCTGCGGACGATGATCCGCAGAAGTTATTGGACAGATGGACCAGATTGCACCCTTCAGTCTTTGAGGGTGAGCGAGGCGAGGATGCCCAGGACTTCATTGACATGTGCAGGGACAGACTTCACAACATGAGGATACTAGAGTCCCATGGAGTGGATTTCACTACCTTTCAGTTGGAGGGCAGAGCTCGTAGGTGGTGGCAGTCCTATATTCTTAGCAGGCCAGCAGATTCTCCTCCTATTACTTGGGTCCAGTTCACACAGCTATTCTTATAGAGGTATATTCCACCCTGTGAGAGGGAAGAGCTGCGGTATCAGTTTGAGCAGCTAGAGCAGGGACAGTTGTCAGTGACAGATTATGAGGCCAGATTTTCAGAGTTGTCACGACATGCACTCATGATACTACCTATTGACACCGAGAGAGTGCGGAGATTTGTGGCTGGGTTGCATCCAGGTATTAGGGCCACCATGGCCCGAGAGGTGGAGATGGGGACTCCTTATCAGCTCGTGGTGGAGATTTCTCGCAGGATCGAGGGTTATCGGTCGAGGAGCAGGGAGCAAGGGCAGCAGGATAAGAGGGCTAGATTCTCAGGAGATTTCAGAGGTGCCCCAGCTAGGGACAGAGGTCAGTTTGGTAGTGGTCAGCCCAACAAGCCTTCATATTCAGCACCTCCACCACCTCCCTGAGGTATTCCAGCGAGGGCTCATTTCAGCGCCGTGCCAGAGCGTTCCTACCGCCCTCCAACCATTCAGAGTTCACCCAGTGGTTATTCCAGTCATCCGAGATCCTCCAGTCCTTACTTCAGTGCTATTCCATAGGGTTCACATCGCTCTACGACCATTCAGGGTTCTTCTTCAGGGTAGCAGGCTATGGTACTTAGAGGTTGCTATGAGTGTGGGGATCTAGGTCATATGCATAGGCATTGTCCCAGGCTTCAGGGCAAAGCAGTGCATCAGGGTTATCAGCATATGGGTCCAGCACCAGCAGTCCGGCCACCTAGAGGTGGAGGACAGGTCGACATGGGTCGTTCTAGAGGTGAAGGCCAGTTAGGGGGAGGTCAGTGAGCTCCTGTTCACTCTGGTTGGGCTCAGTCTTCCGATGCTGCAGCCAGATTCTATGCTATACCGACCAGATCAGATGCAGTGGCCTCAGACACCATGATCACATGTATTATCTCTGTATGTGGTAGAGAGGCTTCAATGTCATTTGATCCAGGATCCACCTATTCATATGTTTCAGCATTATTTGCTCATTTTCTGGATGTTCCTCGTGAGTCCTTGGGTTCTCCTATATATGTGTCTATTCTTGTGGGAGATTCTGTGGTGGTAGACCGGGTTTACCGGTCCTGTGTGGTTACATTCTGTGGATTCGAGACCAGAGCGGACCTTTTATTTCTCGATATGGTTGATTTTGAGGTTATTTTAGGCATGGATTGGCTATCTACTTATCATGCCGTGCTAGATTGCCATCCCAAGACAGTTACTTTAGCCATGCCTGAGTCGCCTATGCTAGAGTGGAGAGGTTCCTCAGTTAGTGCAGCCAGCCAGGTTATTTCATTCCTGAAGGCTCGACATATGGTCGAGAAGAGTTTTCTAGCCTACCTTGCTTATGTGCGGGACACCACCGCCGAGTCTCCAATGATTGATTCAGTGCCAGTTGTTCGAGAGTTTGCTGATGTATTTCCTTCAAACCTTCCGGGCATGCCTCCGGATCGAGATATTGATTTCTGTATTGATGTAGCTCAAGGCACCCAGCCTATATATATTCCTCCGTACCGTATGGATCCGAAGGAGCAGCTTGAGGAGTTATTGGCTAAGGGGTTTATCAGACCGAGTGTATCGCCGTGGGGTGCTCCAATCCTATTTGTGCAGAAAAAGGATGGGTCTATGCGGATGTGTATTGATTACCGCCAGTTGAACAAGGTCACCATTAAGAACAAGTATCTTTTACCGCGCATCGATGATTTGTTTGACCAGTTGCAGGGTTCTAGGGTGTTTTCTAAGATTGATTTGAGATCGGGATATCATCAGTTGAAGATTCGGGCCTCATGTTCCGAAGACTGCTTTTCATACGAGATATGGCCATTGTGAGTTTCTGGTAATGTCCTTTGGCTTGACTAATGCTCCAGCAGCATTCATGGACTTGATGAATAGGGTGTTCAGGCCGTATATTTATTCCTTTTTCATTGTCTTCATTGATGACATCTTGATTTACTCACGTAGCCTGGGTGAGCACGAGCAACATTTGAGTGTTGTGCTCCAGACCTTGCGGGAATAGAAGCTATATGCTAAGTTCTCCAAGTGTGAGTTCTGGTTGGATTCCGTTGCATTCTTGGGGCATGTGGTATCCGGAGAGGGTATCAAGGTTGATCCTCAGAAGATTGATACAGTTCAGAGTTGGCCGCGTCCTACTTCAGCTATAGAGATCAGGAGCTTCTTGGGCCTAGCATGTTATTACCGCCGTTTTGTGGAGGGGTTTTCTTCTATTGCAGCCCCATTGACTAGATTGACTCAGAAGAATGCCCCGTTCCGGTGGTACGACGAGTGTGAGGCGATCTTTCAGAAGCTCAAGGTAGCATTGACTTCAACACCAATTCTGGTATTGCCCTCAGGTTCTGGGATGTATACAGTATATTACAACGCTTCACGCATTGGCTTGGGGTGTGTATTGATGCTGGAAGGGAGAGTTATTGCTTATGCTTCGCGCTAGCATAAGGTTCATGAAAAGAATTACCCTGTGCACGATTTAGAGTTGGCGGCGATTGTTCATGCTCTTAAGATTTGGAGGCATTACTTGTATGGAGTGTCCTGTGAGGTTTATACAGACCACCGCAGCTTGCACCACTTATTCAAGCAGAGGGATCTTAATGTTAGGCAGCGCAGATGGCTTGAGTTATTGAAGTATTATGATATCACCATTCTTTATCATCCAGGCAAGGCAAATATAGTAGCAGATTCCTTAAGCAGGAAGGTAGAGAGTATGGGTAGCTTGGCTTATATTGCACCAGAGGAGAGACCTCTAGCCTTGGACATTCAGTCCTTGGCTAATCGCCTGGTGAGGTTAGACCTTTCAGAGCCTCGTCGAGTTTTAGCACACGTGGTTGCTCAGTCTTCGTTATTGGGAAAGATTAAGGCTCGACAGTTTGATGATCCGTGCTTAGCAGAGCTTAGGGAGACAGTGGTACAAGGTGGTGCCAAGGAGGTTACTATTGGCGAGTATGGTGTTCTGAGACTTCAGGTCCTTTTATGTGTTCCTAATGTCATTGTCCTTAGAGGGAGGATTCTAGAGGAGGCACACAGTTCTCGGTATTCTGTTCATCCTGGTGCTACGAAGATGTATCGTGATTTGAAGCAGCATTACTGGTGGAGGAGGATGAAGAGGGACATTGTGGAGTATGTGTCTAGGTGTCTTAATTTCCAGCAGGTTAAGTATGAGCACTAGAGGCCAGGAGTCCTACTTCAGCAGATGCCCATTCCTGAGTGGAAATGGGAGCGCATCACTATGGACTTCGTGGTTGGGTTGCCTTGGACTTTGCGGAAGGTTGACGCGGTTTGGGTCATTGTGGATAGATTGACCAAATCGGCGCATTTCATTCTAGTGGCTACTACATATACCTTCGAGAGGTTGAACCAGATCTACATCCGGGAGATAGTCCGGTTGCACGGTGTGCAGATCGAGGTCCTCAGTTCCTCTCGCACTTCTGGAGAGCGTTGCATAGTGAGATGGGTACCCAGATAGATCTCAGCACAATATTTCACCCTCAGACTGATGGTCAGTCGGAGCGTACAATTCAGGTATTGGAAGACATGCTCAGGGCATATGTGATTGACTTTGGAGGTCAGTAGGACCAGTTCTTGCCTTTGGCCGAGTTTTCTTACAATAATAGTTATCAGTCCAGCATCGAGATGGCTCCATATGAGGCCTTTTATGGTCGGCGATGTCGTTTTCCTATCGGGTGGTTTGAGCCTGGCGAGGCTAAGTTATATGGCACCGACCTGGTGAAGGATGCTTTAGAGAAGGTAAAAATGATTCAGGAAAGGCTCCGCACAGCACAGTCCAGAAAGAAGAGTTACGCGGATCAGAGGGCGCGTGACGTATCATTTATGGAGGGAGACAAGGTTCTGTTGAAGGTTTCGCTGATGAAGGGTATTATGAGGTTCGGAAAGAAGGGCAAGTTGAGCCCGAGGTTTATCGGTCCCTTCGAGGTATTGATGCGAGTTAGGGAGGTTGCTTATGAGCTAACTTTACCTCCCAGTTTATCAGGAGTTCATCCATTTTTTCATGTATCCATGCTCCGGAGGTACCACACCGACTTCTTTTACGTATTTGATTTTGGCACTATTCAGTTGGATGAGAGGTTGGGCTACGAGGAGGATCCAGTTGCCATTATTGATAGACAGGATCGCTAGTTGAGATCCAAGAGAGTCTCTGCCGTAAAGGTCCAGTGGAGGGGCCAACCAGTCTAGGAGGCGACCTGGGAGTCTGAGGAGCACATGCGGAGCAGATATCCGCACTTATTCAGCACTTCAGGTATGAGTCTAGACCCGTTCGAGGACGAACGTTTGTTCAAGAGGTGGAGAATTAAACGACCCGATCGGTCGTTTTGCGTTATCGGACCCCGTTCCCCTAAATGAAACTTCCCTATAGCGGCTTATTGTGATTTATGACTTGCGGGGATGGGTGGTTCGGGATTCAGAAGTGTTTAGAGCAGTATAGGAACACTTAGTTCCTTAAGGTTGGCCTTTTAGGCCAAGTTTTACTTCGGTCAACATTTCTAGTAAACGACCTCAGAATCGAGTTTCAATGGTTCCGGTAGCTTCGTATGATGATTTCGGACTTGGGCGTATGTTCGAAATGGGTTTTGGATGACCCCGGAGCGTTTCGGCGCCCAATATCGAAATAAGAATTTCCTTAAGTTCATAGTGTGGTTTGGGATGTGTTTTTGTGTTATCGAGGTCCGAATGGAATTCCGAGACTGGGAATAGTTCCGTTATGTCATTTATGACTTGCTTGCAATATTTGGTGTCATTCCGAGTAGTATAGGTCGGTTCGGCGCATTGAAAGCAAATTCTAGAACTTTAAGTTCAAAGTTTGATTCAATTTGGTTTTGGGGTCGAATTCTTAGTTTCGTTGTTGTTTTTCACGTTCTGAAAATTCGAGCGAGTCCGTATCATAAACACAGACTTGCTAGTGCCTTTGGACGGGATCCCAAGGGGATCAGGTGAGTTTTGGACCCCTCGGAGCTAAATTCAAAACACTAGAAAATTCCAGGTCTGGTTTCCTTCTCCGCGTTCGCGGATGGGTGACCGCGTTCGTGAAGAAGGAACTGGGACAGGGGTGGTGAATGCCCTGTGCGTTCTCACTAAGGGACCCGCGATCGCGAAGGGTTGGTCTTCCGACCCAGTGCGTTCGCACACCTCCCCCGCGTTTACATAGAGTTCGGCCATTTGGGCCAGCCCAGTTACCCCTTACATTGTGCGTCCGCAGCCCACCTTCCGCGTTCGCGAAGGTCTAGCCCAGCTAGCCTCCGCGTTCGCGGGGTCCCCTTCGCGTTCGCATAGAAGGTCCATGTGGGCCTGGTCCCTTAAGGCATCGCGAACGCACTGCCCAAGGTGCGTTCACATAGAGTAAACCACTTGGCAGTGTATTTTTATAACGAGATTTAATTCATTTTCCTCATCTTATTCTTCTTCTTCCTTGGGGTGATTTTTAGCATTCAAGAGGGGCAATCGACCTAGTTATTGGAGGTAAGTAATTTCTACCATAAACGTTGTTACACCCCATGTTTTTGTACGTGAGAGTACGTCGTAAGTAAATTGATGTAAGCTCAGAAATAAGATTATATTTGGAAGCATATAAAGTAAGTTAATCATGTTACCTTGTAGGTTACAAATAGTTAAGATCATGAATAACGAGTACCAAGAGGGTTGGAAAGCTTAGAAGCTAAACCATTTGAAGAAAATAAGTTTCGTCAAAAGTCGACGAGTTTGGAATGTTATAACATGTACTTTAGGATGAGACTATGGTTCATTAAATTATAAGGAGGTTATTCTATGAGTTAATTTTGTCATATGATATTCGTGTGCTACGTTTTGAAGTCAAGCAAGTTGTGGAACAGAAGTTGGAATAGCTCTTCACAAGTTACATTAATAAATTTTCTAAACTTTGGGTCAAATGTATCAGATCATTTCTCCCAATATATAAAGCGTTATGGGACCCACAACCTACCGAATCGAAGGTCTACGAGTCTAGTTCGCAATACAAAATACCTAACATCAAACCGACATTGGAGTAAAATGTTATGACTGTTTTACCGCGAACTGTCCGGGCTGAAACCGGGTCGCGAACCGGGTCGGGTCAAACAAGTGGTATAAGTCGGCTAGTTCGACTTTTAAGACCCCAAAACATTTCATTTTAGTCCCAAAACAGTGATCAAGCTGAAGAGAAGGTACCATGGTGTTCTTGAGTGATTAAGGTGCGTTTTTAACGATTTCGATCGTTAAAGTTTGCCCCCGTGCCTAGAAACGCAATCTTTACGCTTTGCAATCGTTTCCCCCTTCTATTAGTTGTGTTTGGAGCTATTTTTGGAAGATAGGAATTTGTTGTTCTTGCTGGTTCTTCAGGATTTATACTTGGTTTGCCCAGGTAATCATCTTGGGACTCTTTTATGATGGTTTTTACAAATTTCTACGGACGTTTCGTCAAGTTAGGGTCATATGGCAAATCTACCGATTTAAACTCAATTATGAACTGTTTATAGGTGCGTATAAGCTGCATATATATAGTTTTTGCGAAGATTAGGACGTAAGGAACAACTTTCGTGAAGGAACTACAGGCATTCAGACGTTCGTTGGAGAAGTATGTTAAGGCTAAGCTTCGTCTTTCCTTTTAGCACGAATTCTGGGAAGTTCCTAAGACGCCAAATGTGATATTTTAGTATTCCATTGCTAGAAAGACCTTCTGTGAAAGGCATTGGTATTGGTAGCTAAAGTATTTTTATGATGCTATTAGGTTGATAT
>ML273838.1:1191-17775 GCA_005239495.1 Nicotiana undulata | reverse complement strand
TACTATGAGGTCGGATGTCGGCCATGGAGGCTATCAGAGTTTCAGTGTCAGGTGTTATCTCTATTACCCTTTTTACATCAGCTGTGTATGATTCTACTTTCTGCCTTACATACCAGTACATATTTATTTGTACTGTTGTCCCGTTGCCTGGGGACACTGCATTTTTGTTTCGTGCGTGCAGGTCCAGGTAGGGACTCTGATCGACCCCTCCGCTAGGATTTCGAGGTTCAGCTTCGAGTTGGTAAGCTCCATCTCTTCCTGGAGCTTTCATAGGATGGTTACTTTTGTTGTACAATTTGGGTATAGTCGGGGCCTTGTCCCGACAGTGCTTAAGATACTCTTAGAGGCTATGGTGGACACAGTATTCTGGGTTTCTTTTTGCAGCTTTCAGTCTCCAGCCCATAGGCTTGGCATGTATATATATATGTGTGTAGGCATGTATGTCTTCAGTCGCGGCCTCGTCGGCCAGCTAGTACTTTATTATTTTGGCTTGTCTACCTTTGTTTATATGACTTATTGTTATTCAGGTCATGACCATAACGGTCCAGGCTTAGTATTTCAGATGTTGTGCTGCCCGATCTGTTTGGTTCCCCGTTTAGTTAGCTAGTATGTTTAGTGGATAACTCGATCGAATACAGTATTGAGTGCCAGTCGTGCCTCCCCTAGTTTGGGGCGTGACAAACTTAGTTTAATACTTAGATTCTTAGTTAAATTAACTACTTAATTAGTGAAAATCAAGGAATTGGGTAGTAACCTAGGGCTTTTGAGAATCTAGGGAATTACCCAATAATTATCTATGAAATCATACAAAAATCATATATTAACGATCCTTAGGTTATGGGTGAGTGTTTCCTTCGAGAATTTTCGGAATCCGAGCGTGCGGGCCCGAGGGTGAATTTTGGGATTTCTTCAAGAATGATGAATTGACTAAATAAGTAGGAGAATTCCATGCTTTGAGTATAATTTGATATATTTACATAACGTTTGATTAGTTTCGAGTCCTTGGGAGACGAATTCGGAGTTTCGGGCGCATTCTTGACCCGGGGAGTAGATTCGACACGAGGTGAGTCTCCTTTCTAACCTTGTAAGAGGGAACTATCCCATAGGTGATCTAAATACTATGTGTTAATGTTTGTGGGGGCTACGTACGTACCAAGTGACGAGAGTCCGTACGTAGCGTCTATTATTGTTATGTCCGGGTAGTTAGGCCACACCATGCCTTGTGTTTTTCCTAGAAATTAATTATATGCTTATGGAATTCATGATTTTATGTAGTTTTGTTTTCCCTGAGATTTATGGAATTGGATAATTTGAAGGAATTGTTTATGGAAAGTATTCTTAAAGGAATATTGTGTGTGCATGTGACCGCTTCACAATTTACATTCCGCGAGCGGAGTGTTATTTCCCCCCACTCTCATGGGAGCGGTCCGTACACCACGACGAGATTGAAAGATGCACTTATGGTTCGGGCCGTTCGACCCTCGACAGTGCACATATATGATTATTTTATGTCTCAGGCCGGTTATCCTTACCCCATATGCGCATGTTAAATTGTTGATAACTTCATGGATACTGATTTGACAGTTATTTAGGGGAAAATGAAGTAGTAATTATTTATTTACTTCCAGTATTTACTTGTATTTCAATGCCTTTAATATTTGCAGCCTTACTACTTGCACATGCCTACTGTTTTCATCATATTCTGTTCAATTATATTGTTGGACCTTAGTGAGTGTCAAGTCGACCTCTCTTCACTATTTCTTCGAGATTTGACAGGATACTCACTGGGTACATATTTATTTATGTACTCATGCTACGCTTCTGTACTTAATTGTACAGGTTCTGAGGCTGGTGCTTCTGGTTATCAGACCGGAGCTCGATTCTAATTATAGCAGGACCTGACTTCACGGTGAGCTTCTTCTCCTGACGATCCTCGGCAGCACCATGGAGTTTCTTTTGTTATTTCCCGTCTATTTCTTTCAGACAGTGGGACTGTATATTATATCTTTTGTATATTCTGTTAGTATGCCCATAGGACTTGTGACACTAGTTCCCGGCACACACGTAGTAGTTATTATGGATTATGGTCTGTATATATATTGGCACACGCCTCCTTATGACTGCTTTTGGTTAAAAACTGGTTAATTACCCATTTCGGTTAATGTTTTAAGCTTTAGAACTTGGTATAAGTTGAGATGTTTAATCAATAAGAAAGATGATACGCTCAAATTACACCTTAAAATAGTGTAAGCGATCGATGTCAAATATAGTAACCCAACAAGGTTGGGGTCGAATCCCACGGAGAAAAATATGGAGGCGATTAGGAATGTAAGAGAATTATCACTTATCGCGCAATGCCAAACTAATAGATTTTCGGTTTTGAAAATTGTTTATAACTAAATGCGAAAATATAAACTAACCTAGAAAGCAAGTAAAATGATCAATGGCACAAGTATGGATGCTTCGGGAATTACACTCAAGTAACGATCCAATGTATTTCACGATTTACAAATATGAGCGAGTTTATGTTAATTAGCCACGGATAATAATTCTTAATTAGCTTTTTCCAAAGACTAATAAGACTTCCTAATTGAATTATTCCTAACCCAATTAAGAGATTAATCACACCGGATATGGCTACAAGTAGTTCAATCCTATCCTTAGGTAGAATCTATAAAATGAGGGTTAAAGCCTCAAGTTCTTGTTAATTAATATTTTCCAACCCCAAATTATCTTTTCCAAAATTAATTCGGAGTTAATGGGCGAGTCCTACGGTTAGCTAATCCCTTTGGAAACATTAAAGAACAAGAATAATTAAAGTAACAATAACTCACTTCATAAATATATGAAAATCATTCAATACATAAGCACAACAAGATATTTAATCCACACTTTAAATATGTAAATTTCCATAAACAAGATTCAAGTGTTAGAAACAAATACTACACACTTAAATATTCAATACAAAACAAGGAAATGAAGAAACAAACATAAATGGGTAAGAAATCCTTAACCACAAGGTTGAAATCTTCAAATCCCAAGTGTGTGTGCAAACCCTAGCTTCCACAAATGTTTTCTCTCTTCTTCTCTACTCAAAATTTTATTTTACAATGCCAAAGATATCCAAAAGATCTGCCAAGTCGTGTATAAGAATGGTTTGGGGATTAAAGTGCAAAATGTCAAAACTGCCCAGTTTTTCGCCCAGATTTTATGCTTCGCGATCGCGGAGCTCAGTTTGTGATCGCGTAAGCTCAGGTTTTGTAGCTCTGCGATCACATGACAACACTTGTGATCGCGTAGAGTCTGGTCTCTATCTTCCGCGATCGCGTGACTACCCTTTGCGATCGCGTAGAACAATTCAGGGGCTGTGACCAATTCCTTCTTCGCGATCGCGGTTCATGTTTTCATTGACTTCTGCGATTGCGGTCCAAACCTTGAGATCGCGAAGAGTATTTAGCTTCAGTCATTTTTCATCATTTTTGCCCACTTTGACTTGGTTTCTTGCATTTCTTCTCCAAATCACATGATACCTGAAAATTGCCAATAACTCTTAGAAATTGCCATAGTTTTCTATCAAAATTATACCAAAGTTTAAATATTGAGAGGAGATAAGTTGGTAAAATACCAACTCATCAAAAGAACCCTATAGTAAATTGAGTGTTGGCTTGCCTGACCCTGCTGTTGGGCGCCATCACGACCTGAGTTAGGAATTTGGGTCATGATACTCGAACCTCCATGCCATTTAGCATGAGATTTTGAGTCTCGCGTGTCTACCATTTCACCACCAAAGCATCTTGAGAGTGAATCGTATTCCATGGATATGTGATATCTATCTAGTGTGATGTATGGAACATATGACAAAGGTGGATGTATTGATCGGTCATGTCATATAGGCCCGAGTTTGACATCCAATTGTCAATTTTCTTTAATTTTCCTATTAATTCGGATATAAAAGCGGCTAGGTAAAAATATAAAAAATATATAAATCTCAATTTGTCCAAAATTAATTCAAGCCAAGTTTAAGTCAATAAAGCGACAATGCTAGAACCACGAGACTCGGGGAATGCCTTACACCTTCTCCACGGTCAACAGAATTCTTTATCCGGAATTTATTTTTGCTGACCAATAATAAAAGAGTCAAACCTTCTTTTGATTAGGGATTCAAATAAAAGGTGACTTGGGACACCAAAAATAAATTCCAAGTGGCGTTGAATAACAAAAATAATCCCTATTTCAAAATTGTCACTTAATTGGAAAAAACTCTTTAACCCACAATCCATAACATATACATCTTCTAGGGTAGAAAGAGGTGTGACAACTGTGGCGACTTTGCTGGGGAAAACAAGAATTCGAGCTTGTACATGTTGATTTTTATTTGGCTTTATTAATTTTGTATATACTGTGTGATTTATTTGGGCCTAATGTGCTACTTGCCTGCTTTTTACCGCTTTGATATTGTTGAATTGTACATTTAAATTGTCTTCTAACGCACCCCCTCTAAATCTTCTTAAAATTAAAATTGGGCATTTGCTTGACATAACCCGCTTTCTTTGGGATAGCCGAGGTGTTTGTCACCCAGTGAAGGATTATAGTCACACATATTTTAGGCAGGGAGCACCACCAGCTAAGCCGAAAAGCAATGCTACCACTAAACTAACCCTCCTTGGCTCGAGTCCGCTCAAGTAAGCCATTATAGATGCCTTCTCAACTAGGATTTAAATCTAGAAGAACAAACCTCATGCCAGATATCCATAGTAGGTTCGCTCTATTTGCATCATGTGCATTTGACTTAGCAGGGCTCGACATAGGGGACGGGTTCTGTTTTAGGACAGGTAACTCTTTGTGACCATCATGTTCACTTATGTGCTACTTGCTACATCATTTGGAAGGCTTGCTTGCATTGTTGACCAGCTTTAGAGAATTAGTTGAGCGAAATTTAAAAAAATAATCATTCTTCTAGTTTAGTACAAATAATCGTTTTTACTAAGATTTTGTAGTAGTCTAGCGTGAGGTGTAAAGATTAATTTTCATAAAAATCACAAAAAGAAAAATAGTCGGTTTTACCGAACTACGCTGGTCTAATTCTCACCAGATGTGAGATACGTAATCAAACCTCATCGGTTGCAGCCCTAATTTTCAAAAACAAAAATCCAAAAATATATTATCCCTTTGCTTAATCCTTCTTAGAATTCTTTCCTAAGGAAATCCAAAAAAAAAAAAAATCGAATCCAAAAATATTTTCATTCTTTTCCGAAGTCTTTCATTAAAAAGAAAAAGAAAAAAATTCAGATTAAAATCCAAAATATTTTCTTTCTTATTTCGGAGTCGTTCTTTTTGAAATTCAAAGACAAAAATATCAAAATCCAAAAAAAAAAAAATCTTTTTTTCTTTCTTTAGAAGTCTTTTCTTTAAAAAATTACCAAAGAACAAATCAAAAAAAAAAAGCCTAGCTTACATACTTTGTTCCTGGTACCTTGAACTGCGTAATGATCTGATTCATGCGGCGATATGATACGTAGGCTAACCCCAAAAGGTTCGATCGAAATATTTTTCAACAGCTCTAAAATAAGGCGAGGTGTAAAAAAAAGCGAAAAAAGAGAGAATAAATAAGAGCGTCAATAAGGAGCGACCTTATAAGCCAGAATGAAACACGAAACCTTCTAAAAGCATGTTAGAGACAATGATAATGTTAGGAGCATATCATGTTTACGTGTGATTCATATTTGTAAAATGCTTAACCATAACACGTTTGTTGCCTCTCATATAGTAAGCTTAAGGTGGTCGGTTTGAGGTGAAACAAGCAACACATCATTATTTTGCCAGATCTAAGGGGAAGGTAGTGATGGCTAACAATGATGAAATCAAGTTGGTCAGTGACGACCCTCAAGGTCAATCGGTTGAGCAAGAGTTGGAGGAAGTAAGAAGATTGAAACATCAACTGACTGATGTGTATCAGGCTTGGGTCTCTGGTCAACCTTCTCCTCAAGGTCCCTTTGAGAGAACTTCCACCATACCCCAGACTACTCAATCACTGCTCCCTGCAAAGAGCGATCAGATTCTACCACTACAGCTTCCATGCCGACCCTGGTACCTCTAATGTGCAGCCTCCTGCAACATCGGTTAGGAACATACCTCTTGTCGTGTCTGGTGCGCCTGTGTATATAGTTCCTCCACCACCTCCTGTGATGAGTCCAACTAATGAGCCACCATCTCATGCTTATGATGGACAATACTACTCTCCAAACATGGCTTTCACGGTCTCGACTCCATACAATTAGACTTCTCAGTACGAGTCACCTGTAGAAACTGAAAAAGCTGCCAAGATTGGTGAGCCAGATGAGTTGGCCAGAAAAATGAAAAGTCTTGAGTACAACATAAAGAACATACAAGGATTAGGTGATCAAAAAAGTGTTCCATTCCGTGATCTATGTATGTTCCCTCACATCCATTTGCCACCAGGGTTCAAGACCCCAAAATTTGAGAAATATTATGGACACGATGACCCTATCACCCACTTGAAAAGGTACTGCAACCAATTGAGGGTTGCAGGAAGAAATGAAGAGTTGCTGATGGCTTATTTTGGGGAGAGTCTGGTAGGGGTAGCCTCTAAATGGTTCATTGACCAAGATATCTCTCACGACATGTTTGGGACGACATGGCCCAGGCCCGTCAAACAATTTCAGTAAAACATTGATAAAGCGCCAGACCGTAATTCCCTGTCCAATATGAGGAAATAGCTGACTGAAAGCTTTAGGGAGTATTCCATTAGGTGGAGAGAGAAAGCATCTAGAGTTAAGCAACCCATGGATGACCACAAGTTAATCATTGTCTTCCTTCAGGCTCAAGATCCTGATTATTTTCAAAGTATGATGTCCGCATGGGCAGACCTTTTGCTGATGCAATCAAGATAGGAGAAATGGTCGAGAGTGGCCTCAATACTGGACGAATTATAAGTCAAGAGACTCTCAAAGCAGCCACCCAAGCAGTCCAGAATTTGGACAGACAACCTTTTTTACCAAAAGAAGAAAGATGAGGAGGCCATGATGGCATCTCCGGCAAAAAGAGGCCAAATGGGAGCATCTCAACCCCCGAATCCATGTTACTCAATTGCACCACAGTATGTAACATTCAATGCTCAGTCTTATGCCAAACCATCCAATCGCCAACAAATGCATGCCCCAACTTTAACATACCTTAGTCCGCGACAACATAACTCCCAATCACCCTACATCCCTTGTCCAAAACAAGAGTACGAAAGAGAATATAAGCAGAGGGACAATTTCACGCCAATCATAGAATCTTACGCAAGTTTGTTTGAAAGGGTAAAATGTTGTGGCATGATTGAGCCGCTTCAAGGGTATGTTCCTGATCCATATACAAAAGGTTTTGACCCTGTTGTACAGTGCATGTACCATTCTAATGTCCAGGGGCATAGCATTGAGAATTGCCGGGCTTTGAAAAAGGAAATAGAAATGATGATTCAAGAAGGAATGATCGTGGTCCAAGATAATGGAACCCTAAACGTCATGACCAAGCACGCATTGTTCGAATGATTTACAATGATCAAGAATATGGGGATAGTTTGGTGAAAAATGTCAAGAACCTTTCCACTGAATGCAAGGCAATCAAAATTGTTGAAGGTCCTGTTTGATGCTGATTTGCAAATTTGTAGCTAAGAAGTTGAGCTTGATAATTGGAAAACCACTCCCCTCCTTGATGGGAAGGAGTCTTGGTAACTTATTTTGTCATAATTTCTATCATTCGGATTATTTCGAGGTTGTGATCTAGATGTTGTTCGTTTGTCCTATCATCAAACCTCTTTATCCTATAATCAATGAAACACAACTTTTTTCTTTGTGCCATTTTAATCTATTGTTTTTAGTTCTTCTTACATATATAGTTCTTTTCACGCCAATTTTAGTGACATGACATGTATGCAGAGTTTTCAGCTAGATTTCAGAAAGCTTGTCCAATCTTGAATTGCATCAAGGAAAAATACGTGGAGGACAAATAAGAGGTTTAAAAACTTTGATGATAAGCCTGTGTCAAGATCACATAGAATCGAAACAGTCATATCCATAAAGGTTAAATATGTTTATCCCAAACCTATCATGAATACCGGCTTAAGGATAATTGAAAGTTTTGAAGCCTGGTTGGACTAATCGATGAAAGGCTTTTTTCCATGGCCTGCATAATTTAATCACATCAGGGAAGATGACCCAACTCCCTATAGAAGTGTATCCCTGGGAATTTAAAATGAATTAGTTGGTACTGAAGTGCATCATTCCACATCAAGACAAAGGCCAAGAAAAGACGGTTCCGAATTGTCAAAGGTCATTTGTCGCTAATATGACATCGACTGCTATACACTTGACAAATAGTTTTGTCCAACGCTGCTGAACCTGAGAAGAAATAGTATTTTTGGCATTCTTGAGGCTGGGAGGCCCGTTTTCTGCTACCGAAACACTTTATACCCTTCGTCATCCCGTTTGATTTTGTTTTATTTTTATTTGACCCCCCTCTTTTGGAATCAAGCATAGAATAAAAAAAAAAAATCAAAGATCCATGCCACTAGAAAATAAGAGCTACGACAATTTGGTTAAAAAAAGAGAAGAAAAAGAAAAGATAAAAGAAAGTAAGAAAAATGAAAAGAAAAACAACAAAGAAATCTTTCGTGTTAGTTTGAACTACGTTTGACTTGATTCCTTTAAAGGATATGTAAGCAACTCTACACCAGGGTTCAGTCTAACCAAAAAAATAAAAAATAAAAAATAAAAATTCCCCAATATCTGAAACTGAGGCAAAATTGTTTTTTTAAATGTTTTTATGAATAGTCTATTCCAAGAGTTGTAAATATACAACCCTATAATCTTTGATCTGTTTAGCCTTCATGTGACCCTTTCTTTATAACCCTATCCAAATAATGACCTCTCAATTAGTCTTTGAGAATACCAAGGGAAACAAGCAATAAGAAACAATTTTCACATGACATAGAATGATGTCAAGTAACTCGCACAAAAGGGAAAAAACGATAATGAATGAAAATGAGAGAGTCTTATTGGTGAAAACCCTCATGGGCACTGTGAAGCGATGGTATGTGGATAAATAAATGAGAGAGGTTAGTTAGTGAAAACCTTTCGGGGCACTACTGGTCGAGAGTGAGTTGTGATTTGATGAATATGATTGGCAGAAAGAGGCCAACTTCAAAGACGAAACGGAACAACAAGATGAAAGGGTAGATTGGTTGGATAGATTCAGCCACTTAGTCCAAAATGCATGTCATGATCATTAAAGTTGGCTACTATATTCAAATGAGCCTTTTTTCCTTCTTTCCCGCTATAATGGCGTTTTCAGTTAAATACTATTGCTTCTGTGATGACCCAAAAGGTTATCCTGAGTAATTCTAGTTAAATGTGTGTTCCGAGGCCTCGAAAGCTTTCGTTAATATCACCTCGATATGCGTGCGCAGCCCGGGCAGGTAGTCGGGAAACTTCCATGTAAAAATCTGATAAAAATGAGATTTCTGAATTGAATAATTGAATAAAGTTGACTTTGGTCAACATATTTGGTAAACGGATCCGGACACGTGATGTGACGGTCCCGGAGGGTACGTAGAAAAATATGGGACTTGGGCGTATGCCCGGAATCGAATTCCGAGGCCCCAAGCCCGGGAAATGAATTTTTAAAGAAAATTGTTTCTGAAAATAATAAAGGAATGTGAAAGTGAATAATTATGTGAAAACCTTGTTACCGGGCCCGTGTTATGGTTCCAGAGCCCGGAACAGGTTTATTATATGTTGTTTGTACTATCTGTGGAATTTGGTGTAAAACGGGTTTGATTTGATTGGTTTCGGATCCAAGTGAGGAAAAATGGAGTTAATGAACTTGTGGGGTTTCTAAAGAATTTGAAATGTGACTTGAGAGGTGATTTTATGTTCCCGAGGTTCGATTGAAATTCCGAGATCGGGAATAGTTCCGTTGTGTCGTTTATTACTTATCTGCAAAATTTGAAGTCATTCCGAGTGGTTTAGTCCGGTTCGGCACGTCGAAGTGAATTCTATAATTTAAAGTTCTTAAGTTTTGAATTCAGGGGTTTTGGAGAGTGATTTTGAGTTTTAGCGTTGTATTGAGTGTTCCGTGAGCTCGAGCAAGTCCGTTTGATGATTTGGTACTTGTTGGTATTTTTGGACGGGGGCTCGGGTGGGCCCAGGTGCCTCCTGGACCCCGTGCGAAGCCAAAAACCAGCAAAAACCACTGTTGGTGCACAACAGCTGGTGTGACCGCAGGTGCGGTTGCCCAACCGCAGGTGCGGGACCGCCTCTGCGGTCCCAGCCTTGCAGGTGCGAACCCCAGCCCCTTTCCCAAAGTCTGCAGGCGCGAGACTCAGGCCGCAGGCACGAGACCGCAGGGGCGGCCCAGTCCATCGCATGTGCGACCTTTTTCGCAGGGGCGACCAACATTCCGCAGGAGCGGGACCGTTGGTGCGGCCTCCAACCCCGCAGGTGCGAGCCCAGGGTCCCAGGCCCTTTTCCGTAAGGGCGATTGTTTCCTCGCAGGTGCGAGACCGCACCTGCGGTCCTATGGTCGCAGGTGCGGAAACCCCTGTTGGCAGCCCACTTAAATTGTCCAAAATTTCGGGTTTTCCACATTCATTCCATCTTCAAACTCCATTAGAGAGCATCCAAGCTTGGGGCATCACCTTCCACGACCACCCACTGTAAGAGGTAAGTAAAACCCCATAAAACTTCTAATTTTAACAATAATTCCTAGCTTAATTCACAAATAAACCACCTAAAATCATTGAATTGGGTAGTAAACTTTAGGGTTCTTAGGAATTTTGTGATTTTCCATGTTAGGCCATAAATTCTTGAATAAATTACATAACTTCGATCCTTAGACTCCGGGTAATTGATTCCTTCATGAATTTTCGAAAATCTAAACGTGTGGGCCCGGGGTCGAATTTTAGTATTCTTGGAAGAATAGTAGGAAATGCATAACTTGGCTTAGAAATTGATTTATTGGGTACTTATTGATGTTAATAAATCCATTATGTCTAGATATCCCCGATTCGGAGTTGGATTCGAGAGGAAAGGCTGTGATTGAGGCTTGACTTGCATTTTTTGGAGCCGAGGTAAGTGTTTGGCTTAACCTCAGCTTGAGGGATTAGGTATAGAGTCTTATTTGCTATGTGCAACTCATGTCCAACGTATAGGCGTGGTGACGAGTGCCTATGCGTTGCGGTCAAGTATGCCCGTGAGTCAATTGTGATGAAATTTGCTATGTTCTTAATATTCCCCGCACTATGAGTAAATTATGAATTAAAAGTGATACTTGATGTTGTTTCATGACGTGGAGAGTTATTGAGTTATTTGTTCCAGTTGAGGCTTACACTGTTGAAATTGTATTACTGATGCGAGGTTGGTTATAGCTGAGACCCTTGTCGGGCATTTGTTGATGTTGTAAATGATGATTTCTCCTTGCCGGAACAATAGAATTGTATTGAATATTTCCATGCACTTGAGACTTCGTGTTGTTGACTTTCATATTATTGTTGCCTTGTGTTTTTATTATTCGTCGCACGAGGGGACATGCCGTGTTGACTGAGTGTTATTATATTATATATGCACGAGGGGACATTCCGTGCCGAGTGATTGTGAGGTTATGCACGAGGGGACATTCCGTGCCGAGTGTTGTTATATATGCACGAGGGGACATACCGTGCTGAGTGATTGTGAGGTTATGCACAAGGGGACATGCCGTGCCTTTTCTGTTCATTATCTGTTGAGAAGCTATACTTTTGCCGTGTCTGTACGTTTCATTTATTACCTCGTACTGCTGTGTTAGCATACTGTTACCCTATCTCCCCGCATGTCCCCCTCGTATCTGTCTTACTTGCTTATTTCTGTTGTCATTTTCCCGCTATTATATAAAATTGCACAGGTACATATGTAGTGTTGGTCCTAGCCTCGTTACTACTTCGCCGAGGTTAGGCTCGCCACTTACTCAGTACATGGGGTCGGTTGTACTGATGCTACACCTTCACTTCTTTATGTTGTGCAGATTACACAGCCGGACCCGGAGATCACTAACGATCAGAGCACCTCACTCAGTCACACAGGAGACTCGAGGTAGACCCGCAGACGTTCGTGGGCCTTGACGTCACCTTCTACTTTCCACTATCAGTTCTGTCTTACTTTGTATTTCAAAGACAGTCTTATGTATTTATTTCAGACCTTTTGTTTGTAGTAATCTCTTAGATAGTCCGTGAGTATGTGACACTAGTTCTGGGTTTTGTTTATGGGTTTCTTTTCGAAAGTGCCATGTTGTATTTTAGTTATCCTGTTAGTATTTGTTGTTATTGAGTTTTATTCAGTTCAAACGTTGGATTGTCTAGCGGCTTCAACGTTAGACGCAACCATGGCCCGAAGGTGGGATTCTGGGTCGTGACAAGTTGGTATCAAAGCCCTAGGTTGCTTAGGTCTCACAACTCACGGACAAACTTGGTAGAGTCTGAGGGATCGGTACGGAGACGTCTGTACTTATCCCCAGAGGCTGAAAAGTTAGGAATAACTTCACATCTTTCATTCTCTGTCGTGCCAATGGAATTCCTAATGCTAATTGAGTCTCTGTTTTACTCTCTCGCAGATGGCGAGGACGCGTGCTTCCTCATCTACCGACCAGCAGCTTGATCCTCCTATTACAGCTCCTACGAGGGGCCGAGGCCGAGGCAGAGCTAGGGCAACAGCTCCAGTAGAGGACCCACAGGTAGACTTTGCCGGTAAGGTTCCTACTCTGACAGTCCCAGTTGGACCGACTCGGGTCCCCGAGGGGTTCATTGACACCCCAGTACTTCAGGACGCTCTAGTCCGCTTAGTAGGACTCATGGAGAGCGTGGCTCAGGCCGGTCTTCTTCCTACTGCACCATCTGGATCTCAGGCTGGGGGAGGGACCCAGACTCCTGCTATTCACACGCCAGAGCAGTTTGCCACTCAGTTCAAAACTCCGGCACCTCAGACGGCTGGAGTAGTTCAGTCAGGTATTATGGAACCAGTAGCTGAGGGAGCAGCCATGTCCGCAGATGCTCTGTGGAGACTGGATCGGTTCACCAAGTTATTTACTACCACATTTACTGGTGCACCATCAGAGGATCCCCAGGATTATTTAGACAGTGGAGTTCAATGGAGTTGATTTTGCTATATTTCGTCTTTCTGGCACCGCCAAGACTTGGTGGAGAGATTACTGCTTGACCAGACCAGCTGGGTCTGCACCTTTGACTTGGGGTCAGTTCTCCGAGTTGTTCTTGGGAAAGTTCCTTCCAGTTACTCAGAGAGAGGATCTTCGGAGGCAGTTTGAGCGTCTACAGCAGGGCTCCATGTCCGTCACTCAGTACGAGACCAGGTTTATTACGCTGGCCAGGCATGCCCTTATGATACTCCCCACTGATCGGGAGAGGGTTCAGAGGTTTATTGAGGGCCTGGCTCAGCCCATCAGACTTCAGATGTCCAGGGAGACGGGTACTGATATCTCATTTCAGGATGCAGCCGATGTGGCCAGACGCATTGAGATGGTATTATCCCAGGGTGGTTGTCAGGGGTCTGACAAGAGACCTCGTCATTTCAGCCGTTTCAGTGGCGCCTCATCTGGAGGGAGAGATTCCTTTGGCAGAGGCCATCCTCCTAGGCCTTATCAGTTGGCACTCCAGGTATCCCGCAGTGCGCCTGCAGCTTCCATCAGTGCACCGCCGATTCAGAGCTATCAGGGTGGTCATTCTGGTCGACAGGGTCAGTTCCAGGGTCAGTATTCTCAGCAGCCGAGGTCTTGCTTCACTTGAGGTGGTACGGGGCATATTTTCAGGTTTTGCCACCGAGATTTTGGTGCGTATCAGTACCAGGGTTCCCGCATCAGGTGCACCCTCACCCCCTCAGCCAGCTAGGGGTGGTGGTCGTGGTGCCAGAGGTGGAGGTCAGACGCATAGAGGTGGAGGGCAGGCCATGAGAGGTAGAGGCCAGCCCGTAGCAGGTAGACCCAGAGATATACAGGTTGGAGGGGCTCAGCCCCGGTGTTATGCTTTTCCTGCTCGTCCAGATGCTGAGGCTTCTGATGCAGTTATCACAGGTACAGTTTCAGTTTGCAGCCGAGAGGCTTTGGTGTTATTTGATCCAGGTTCTACCTTCTCCTATGTGTCTTCATACTTTGGCCCTTATTTGAGCATGCCCCGTGACTCCTTGGGTACTGCTGTACATGTGTCTACACCGGTGGGTGATTCTATAGTGGTAGATCGAGTCTACCGTGCTTGCGTAGTAGCTATTGGTGGTCTGGAGACTCAGGTTGATCTTTTGCTTCTTGATATGGTTGACTTTGATGTTATATTGGGGATGGATTGGCTATCTCCATTTCATGCTATCATGGGCTGTCATGCCAAGACAGTGACCTTGGCCTTACCAGGTGCGCCTCGTTTAGAGTGGAGGGGGACTCCTAGTCATTCTTCTGGCAGGGTTATTTCTTATATGAAGGCTCGGCACATGGTCGAGAAGGGTTGTTTGGCCTATCTGGCCTATGCTCGTGATTCAAGTGCTGATGTTCCTTCCATAGAGTCCGTGCCCGTGGTTCGCGAATTTCCAGAGGTATTCCCTGCTGACTTGCCGGGTATGCCACCTGACAGGGATATTGATTTTTGTATTGAGCTAGCTGAGGGCACTCAACCCATTCCTATTCCCCCGTATCGTATGGCTCCGCCAGAGTTGAAGGAATTAAAGGAGCAATTGCAGGATTTGTTGGGTAAAGGCTTCATCAGGCCTAGTGTTTCACCTTGGGGTGCTCCAGTATTGTTCGTGAAGAAGAAAGATGGCTCAATGAGGATGTGTATTGACTACCGGCAGTTGAATAAGGTTACTGTCAAGAACAAGTATCCTTTGCCGAGGATTGATGATTTATTTGATCAGCTTCAGGGTGCTACGGTGTTCTCTAAAATAGACTTGAGGTCTGGTTATCATCAGCTGAGGATTAGGGCTTCTGATGTGCCTAAGACAGCTTTTCGCACTCGTTATGGGCATTATGAGTTCTTGGTCATGTCGTTCGGGTTGACTAATGCCCCCGCTGCTTTCATGGAGTTGATGAATCGGGTATTCAGGCCTTATCTGGACTCCTTTGTGATCGTGTTTATAGATGATATTTTGGTATACTCTCGCAGCCGAGAGGAGCATGAGCAGCACCTTCGAGTCGTCCTCCAGACTCTGAGGGATAGTCAGTTGTATGCCAAATTTTCCAAGTGTGAGTTCTGGCTGAGTTCGGTGGCATTTCTGGGCCACGTGGTATCGTCAGAGGGTATTCAGGTGGATCCGAAGAAAGTTTCAGCAGTCAGAGATTGGCCTAGGCTCACTTCAGCCACAGAGATTCGGAGTTTCTGGGGCCTAGCAGGCTATTATCGCCAGTTCGTGGAGGGGTTTTCATCTATAGCAGCCCCTATGACCAAGTTGACGCAGAAGAGTGTTCAGTTTAGATGGTCGGAGGAATGTGAAGCGAGCTTTCAGAAGCTCAAGACAGCATTGACCACAACCCCAGTGTTGGTACTGCCCACAGATTCAGGTTCTTATACCGTGTATTGTGACGCATTCGAGAGTTGGGCTTGGTGCAGTGTTGATGCAGGATGGGAAGGTTATAGCCTATGCTTCACGTTAGTTGAAGATCCATGAAAAGAACTATCCCGTCCATGATTTGGAGCTTGCAGCAATTGTTCATGCCTTGAAGATTTGGAGGCACTATTTGTATAGGGTACCGTGTGAGATATTCACTGATCACAAGAGTTTGCAATATTTGATTAGGCAAAAGGAGTTGAACATGAGGCAGAGGAGGTGGTTAGAGTTGCTGAAAGATTATGATATTACTATCCTCTATCATCCAGGAAAGGCCAACGTGGTGGCCGATGCCTTGAGCCGGAAGTCAGTCAGCATGGGTAGTTTGGCTTATTTATCAGTGGGAGAGCGACCTTTGGCTTTGGATGTTCAGGCGTTAGCCAATCGATTTGTCATATTGGAGGTTTCTGAGAGTGGCAGTGGTTTGGCCCATACCGTCGCTCGTTCTTCATTGTATGATCGCATTCGCGCCCGACAGTATGAGGATCGTCATTTGTGTGCTCTTAGAGATGCGGTTCGGCACAGACGTGCCAAGCAGGTCACAGTCGATGCTGAGGGAGTTTTGAGATTGCAGGGTCGCATATGCGTTCCTGATGTTGATGGCATTCGTGAGTTAATATTGCAGGAGGCCCACAGTTCCAGGTATTCCATTCATCCGGGCGCCGCGAAGATGTACCAGGACTTGCGGCAGCATTATTGGTGGCGTAGAATGAAGAACGATATCGTGGCTTATGTGGCTCGGTGCTTGAATTGTCAGCAGGTTAAACAAGAGCACCAGAGACCCGGTGGTTTGATGCAGCAGATTCAGCTTCCCGAGTGGAAGTGGGAGCGTATCACGATGGATTTTGTAGTTGGACTCCCACGGACTCCGAGGATGGTTGATGCAATATGGGTTGTGGTAGATAGGCTGACTAAATCAGCACATTTCATTCCGATGGCGGTTTCATCTTTA
>ML273835.1:361-50864 GCA_005239495.1 Nicotiana undulata | reverse complement strand
ACAAGGCAGAAATTTAGCTTCTCAAACATATAATGAACAGAAAAGGCACGGCATGTCCCCTTGCGCATATATAATAACACTCGGCACGGAATGTCCCCTCGTGCATATATAATATCACTTGGCACGGAATGTCCCCTCGTGCATATATAATAACACTCGGCACGGATGTCCCCTAGTGCATAACCTCACAATCACTCGGCACAGAATGTCCCCTCGTGCATATATAATAACACTCGGCACGGATGTCCCCTAGTGCATAACCTCACAATCACTCGGCACGAAATATCCCCTCGTGCATATATAATAACACTCGGCACGGNGCATAGGCACTCGTCACCACGCCTATACGTTGGACATGAGTTTCACATAACAAGTAAGACTCTCTACGTAATCCCTCAAGCTAAGGTTAAGCCAAACACTTACCTCGGCTCCAAGAAAATGCAGGTCAAGCCTCGATCACAGCCTTTCCTTTAGAATCCGACTCCGAAACGGTATTATCTAGACATAATCAACCCAAGTACAGCAATAATTGCTCAATAAATCAAACACATAGCCTAATTATTTATTTCAAAGCATTCTTCCTAAGACTTCAAAATTTGACCCCGGGCCCGCTTGGTCCAAACACGAGGCCCAGACCAAAATCCGATCACCCATAACCCTACGAGTTAGAATATATGATTTGTTTTAAGATTCGACCCCAAATTGAGGTTGAATTACTCAAAATTCTAAAAATCCAACTCTACCTAAAATCCTTAATTCCTACTTTAATTTACATGNATGGAAGTGATCCGTAATGGGTCTGTTTTTGGGGTTATTAAAATCACTGGGTGTATTTACCCTTCGCGTTCGCGAGCCACTCGCCGCGTTCGCGAAGGCTTGGCAGCTGGGATCTATGTGTTCGCGTAACTAGGGCCGCGTTCGCGTAGGTCTGACCCCCTAACCCTCCGCGTTCGCGTGCCACTACCCGCGTTCGCGAAGAACAACCTACCTGACCCCCAGACCCCACCCCATAACACTACGCGTTCGCGAGAGGGGCGTCGCGTTCGCGTAGAGCAGTCCCCCCACAGCTCCGCGTTCGCGCCCATACCCCTGCGTTCGCGTAGAACAAAACCCAAGCCACACTATTTACCCTTCGCGTTCGCGTACCCTTGGCCGCGTTCGCGAAGGGTATCACACCAGACATCAGAAACCTGCAACATCACACAAGATTTTCATGTTTTTCACACCCCGTTAGCTACCCGAAACTCACCCGAGCCCTCGGGGCTCAAAACCAAAAACACACACGACTCCCAAAACATCCTACGGACTTGTTCAAGCTTTTAAATCATCAAAATATCATCAAAAACCATGAATCAAACCCCAAAACCAAATTAATCAAACTTAAGAACTTTGAAATTCTAGAATTCACTTCAACGCGCCGAACCAGCCTAAACCACTCGGAATGACTTCAAATTTTGTAGATAACTTATAAATGACACAACGGAACTATTCCCGATCTCGGAATTTCATACGGACCTCGGGAACATAAAATCACCTCTCAAGCCAAATTTCAAATTCTTTAGAAACCCCACAAGTTCATTAACTCCATTTTTCCTCATTTGGATCCGAAACCAATCAAATCAAGCCCGTTTTACACCAAATTCCACAGATAGGACAAATAACATATAATAAACCTGTTCCGGGCTCCGAAACCGCAATACGGTCCTGGTAACACGGCTTTCACATAATTACTCATTTTCACAATCCTTTATTATTTCCTGAAAACAATTTTCTTTAAAAATTCATTTCTCGGGCTTGGGACCTCGGAATTCGATTCCGGGCATACGCCCAAGTCCCATATTTTCCTACGGACCCTTCGGGACCATCACATCACGGGTCCGGGTCCGTTTACCAAGAATATTGACCAAAGTCAACTTTATTCAATTATTCAATTCAAAAATCCCATCTTTAAAAACTTTTCACATGGAAGCTTCCCGGCTACCTGCCCTGGCTGCGCACGCATATCGAGGTGAGATTAACGGAGGCTTTTGAGGCCTCGAAACACAGATTTAGCTGGAATTACCTAGGATGACCTTGTGGGTCATCACACCTGAGTTTGGCGGATACCGGGTAATGCTGACCGGTTTCTGAAATTAAGACTGCTCCAATACCCACACCTTTGAAATATGCGGCCCCATCAAAGAACATCCTCCAACCGTCGTAGGATTCTGCGATGTCCTCTCCTACGAATGATACTTCCTTATCGAGGAAATACATCTTTAAGGGTTCGTATTCTTCGTCCACAGGATTCTTAGCAAGATGATTGGCTAATGCTTGTCCCTTGACTGCCTTCTGAGTTACGTAAATGATGTCAAACTCACTTAACATGATCTGCCATTTAGCCAGATTGCTAGTGGGCATAGGTTTCTGAAAGATGTACTTGAGCGGATCCATCCTCGATATGAGGTACGTCGTGTAGGCACAGAAATAATGCCTCAGCTTCTGTGCGACCCAAGTCAAAGCACAACAGGTGCGCTCTAATGGGTTGTAAACAAAGCTTGCTTATTAGTCGTGGTGTATTATAACTATCAACACTCAAGTACCCACTTAATACCTCTCGGTCAGAGAGTGATTTTGCCTAATTTGGCTTTCTCAAGTCCAAACGGGTATTGAACCAAACAGTTGATAAAAAGTTCAAGTCGAGTTTTACTATCTCTAAGTTCAACCCTTTAATTGGGCTTATCAATCTCTCGATTGACTCAATTACTTGCTAACCAAGTTTTTCCTAGACTAAGTCTCTCTTTCTCAAGTAGGGACCAAGTCAAATAGGCATGAAATAATGTTTGCAACCATTAATTCTTCAAATAAAAGCAAGAACAAGGCTAAATAATAAATACCCAACAATAAAGAAGCAATAAATCAAACACCCATTAAGTTCACACACTAGGGTTGGGTCACAACCCCAGTGAAAATCTAGCTACTCATGCTAGAAATGGAAGAAAAAGGAGAAGAAATGATAATTAAACCTATATTGCTAATTAAAATGATGAAATCAATGTTCAATTAGCTCAAAATAGAAAAAACTACTAAAAATAGTAAAAGAAACTATCTACTGTAGCAACTGATGTCAAAGATAACCTAAAAAAAGTGAAACTCTTCTATTTATACATGGCTCGAATTTTTGGACAAAAATGCCCTTTCAGAGGTTCTGCGGTCGCACAATTCCATGTGCGGTCTGTGCTTTTCTTCAAGTGAAAGAATTAGAAATATGCGACCACATAGTTCTGAATTGCGGTCGCACTGCACTCTTTCGTAGGTCTGCACAATTGTAATTGCGGTCGCACCTTGCTCTTCGACAGTCCGCATAATTGTAACTGCGACCGCATAACTCTTCTTCTGCGGTCGCACAATAATTGCGCGGTCCGCACTTTTGGTAGACTTGAAATGCAAGTTCTCTAAACTTTTTCTCTGACCCAGCTTCTGTGTCCGCACAATTCATGTATGAACCGCACTTTTCACCATTCTTTGATGGAAATTTCTTCACAACCTGCAGCCGCAGATAATATTATGTGGTCCGCACTTCTGAGCTCTTGTGCTTGTTATTGTCCTTGAGTTCAGATTACTTCTTATTGAGTTGGATTTTACATTTCAGGAGCTAATCTTCTAATATTCCTGCAATTAAGCACCTATCATAAGTTTTCGGGAACACAATTAAGTGATTTTGGACTAAAACGAAAGCAGGGAGCTAATAAGTAGTCAAAATCCCCACTTATTAGTATCCTCACCTAGAAAAATTGGCACTCACTTTGCTAAGCGTCTCTAGAAAGCTAAAGTCGTACTTTCAATGCCACCCCATATGTGTCGTGACCTCTTACCCGTTGAGGAACATCGTGCACAAACCCGAGCTCTCGGGTCGGTTGGTCAAATGGGCCGTCAAAATTAGTGGATACGATATCGAGTATCGACCTTGAACTGCCATAAAATCTCAGATCTTGGCAGACTTCAGGAATCTGGACCCTTTGTACGGATAGTGCCTCGAACGCGAAGGGGTCTGCTCGGCATTGTATTAAAACCGCCTACGGGAAATATAATTAGGCAATCTATTAGAACTGTGAAATTGACTAACAATGAGGCCGAGTATGAGACCATGATTGCATGTCTAGAATTGGCAAAAAGCCTTGGGGGAGAGGTAATCGAAGCTAAGTGCGACTCCCTCCTCGTGGTAAATTAGGTTAGCGGGACGTTCATAGGAAAGGAAGAACGAATGGAAAGGTACTTGGACAAATTACAGGTAACGCTGCATCAACTTAGGGAATGGACCGTGCAACACGTACTCCAAGATCATAACACTGAGGCCGATGCTCTGGCTAACTTGGGATCGTCGGTTGATGGCGATGAGTTCAGTTCGGGAACAGTAGTGCAACTCGTGAAGTCAATGATAGAAGATGGCCATGCCAAAATAAACTCAACAATTTTAACTTGCTATTGGAGGAACAAGTACATAGACTACTTGAGGACCGAAAATTGCCTTCGGATCTCAAAGAATTGAGAGCCCAGCGTACCAAGGCTGCCAGATTTAGCTTGGTCGAAAGGGCATTGTTCAGGAGAACCTTTGACGACCCGCTAGTCAGATGCTTGGGACTGGGAGAGACTAAATACGCCTTGAGAGAAGTTCACGAAGGCACTTGGGGTAATCATTCGGGGGGAATCTATGGTTCGAACGCTAATTAGGTCCGGCTATTACTGGATTGAAATGGAGAAAGATGAGAAGGACTTCGTACCAAAATACGACGACTGCTAGAGACACGCCCCGATGACCCATCAACTGGGAGAAATGCTCCACTCGGTTTTGTCCCCGTGGCCATTTATGAAGTGGGGAATGGACATCGTCAATCCCCTACCACGGGTACCCAGTTAAGCTCAATTCATATTATTCATGACCAATTATTTTTCCAAATAGGTCGAGGCTCAAGCATTCGAAAAGGGCCGGGAGAAAGAAGTCATTGACTTCATCTGAGACCACATAATATGTCGATTTGGGATACCGGCTGAAACCGTTTGCGATAATGGAAAGCAATTTGTCGGCAACAGGGTAAATAAATTTTTCGAAGATCACAAGATCAAGAAGATACTATCGACACCTTATCACCCTAGTGGGAATGGACAGGGATAATTAACAAACAAGACCATACTTCAAAACCTGAAAAAGAGGTTGACAGATGCGAAAGGGAAATGGAAAGAGATCCTACTCGAAGTTCTGTGGGCATACTGTACGACTTCAAAATCTAGCACGGGGGTCACCCCATTTTCATTAGTCTGCGGAGCTGAAGCCTTAATTCCTGTTGAAGTGGGAGAATCGAGCCTCAGGTTCCAATATGTGACAGAAGAGCCAAACAGCAAGGACATGACCACGAGCCTGGAACTATTGGATGAAAAGTGGGAGGACGCCCTGGTCCGGTTAACCATCCAAAAATAGCGAATAGAAAGGTATTACAACTAAAGAGCCATCCTACGACACGTTCAAGTCCTATCTCNCTCTCTCTCTCTCTCTCTCTCTCTCTCTCTCTCTCTCTCTCTCTCTCTCTCTCACACACACACATACACACTCAGCACTGTATGGGTGTTGTCACGACCCAAAACTTAGCATGTTGTCATGGCGCCTAACGTGGTACTAATCAAGTCGACACTTCAAAATACTTCCAACAATTTTCAAATGAAAATAAAATAACACAAGTTTAAATCATCAAAACTCTCAAAAACTGGATAGAAGGTCAAAACCCAATACGGAAATTTCCAACATCGGGGTGTCACTGAGTACATGAGAGTCTCTACAACACAAGTATGGAAATATTGTCTATGAAAGACTAAAACTAAATACATAAAGCGAAAAGATAGGAAGGAGAGACAAGTTCGTTGAATGCTGGGCAGCTACCTTGAAATCTCCCAACGATCAAGCTGCTGAGAGAATCAACACCCAACGGTGTCCAGAAACACCCGGATATGCACACAAAGTGCAGAGTGTAGCGTGAGTACAACCAACTCGGTAAGTAACAAGACTAAATAAAGGACTGAAAGTAGTGACGAGCTTCATAATTTATAGTTCAATTATAGTAATTTTCAAAGTAGGAAGATAGACATGCTTTCAAGTTCGACACTTAAGGCCAAAATAGTAAATTCATGTCAAGTTCAATTGAAACAGGATATGATATCTCTCAGAAATTACATGACAGTGATATATGCCAGCTGAAGTGCCATAGTAATGAAATCAAATGCAAAATCTCGGAGCAACAATCACTCAGTCCTCCCATCCACTCCAACCTCACAGTCACTCATTCCTCATAGTCTTTCATACCTCTCAGTCGCTCGGCACTCGCACACAGTAGGTACCTTCGCTCGCTGGGGTGTGTACAGACTTCGGAGGGATCCTTCAGCCCAAGCGCTATAACAAGCCAATCATGACATAAAACATGTTGTGGCGTGCAACCAAATCCCATAAACATCCTCACAATCAGACCCTCGACCTCACTCAATCATCAATCTCTCCAATCTCTCATACTCTCAATAATCATGATAATCAGCCCAAACAACGATGTTATAATGTATCAATAAAAAACAACAGAGACTGAGATATAATATGCAAGTAAATTTGTGATTGAGTACGAAACATCAATTTAGCAGAAAACTCAACATGTAACACGGCCTCTGTAGGTCCCTACTGTACCAACACAAAGCCTAAATATGATTTCTAACATGATTTGCATTTCAATTTCTATTACACATGGAGAATATACGGATAACAACAGATTATTAAACTACATAGTTTCATGGCCACAATTCCTACGGTGCACGCCCACACGCCCGTCACCTAGCATGTGCGTCACCTCAAAACCAAACACAAGACACATAATACGGGGTTTTATACCCTCAGAGCCAAATTTAGAACTATTACCTACCTCAACCCGTGCAAATATCTACTCCAACATACCTTTGCCTCGCGAATCGACCTCCAAATGCCTCGGATCTAGCTACAAATAGTTCGATACAATCAACACGGGCTAAAGGAATCAATTTCATAAGAAAATACGAAGTGATTAATCAAAAGTAATAAGTCGACTCAAAAGACATCCCTCGTGCTCACATCTCGGGATTCGATAAAAGTCACAAAACCCGAAAGCCCATTCAACCACGAGTCCAAACATACCAAATTTATCAAAATTCGACACCAAATCGCCACCCAAACCCCCAAATTAAACTCTCCAAATCCCTAGCCTCAAACTCCCAAATTCCACCTTAAATGCACACAAACTAGGTGAGAAATTCAATGGGGAAACAAGATTATTGGGGGGAAATGAGCACAAGTGACTTACCTAAAGAAACCCCTCGAAAATCCTCTCAAACATTGCCCAATCCCGAGCTTGAAATGTTTAAAATGGTGAAAAACACGAAACCCTCATTTTTAACCCATTGCCCATGCCTTTTTGCACCTGCGGCCACTTACCCGCTTCTGCGATGTCGCAGAAGAAACCTTTTCCCCGCTTCTGTGGTTTCCTCCGCTCATACGAGCCACAAAACGACTTCTGCAGACCCAGCTCCCACTTCTAATTCCGCTTATGCGCTCCAATCACCGCATCTACGGCCATACAGGTATGAAACTTCCCTCACACCGGCGACCACTACACACTCCCCTCCAAAATTGCATCTGTGTAACACTGCTCGCACCTGCGATCATAGCTCCGCATGTGCGATTACACCAGTAGATTCCCAGCTTTAACAATCATCCAAACTCCAAATTCGATTCGTTAACCATATGGACTCCACCCTCCCCCCCTCCCCCCTCCCCCCCCGTCAACCAATTATACCAACAGTTCTAAAACACATCAAACAATATAAAAAATACGAATCACATCCCAATTCAAGCCTTTTGAAACTAAGAAAATCCAACTTCTACAATGACGCCGAAATCTCTCAAATCACGTTGATTGAACTCAAATTTTACATACAAGTCACAAATGACACCACAGACCTACTCCAACTCCCGGAACTCCAATCCGTGCCTGGTAACCACAAAGTCCACTGTCAGTCAAACTACCAAATTTCCAACTTTCGCCATTTCAAGCCTAATTCAACTATAGACCTCCAAATCACAATATGTACACACTCCTAAGTTCAAAATCACCCAACAGAGCTAACGGAACCATCAAAACTTCATACCAGAGTCATTTACCCATAAGTCAACATCCGGTCAACCATTTCAACTTACGCTTAGGTGCCTAGCATAAATCCCCCACCCAGCACGTAACGTGTACTTGCACTCACATGACCCAAAGTAACATGGGTTATAACCTGACTCCGGAGGGGAGGATCTTAGCCCAATCATTGATCGGATCAAAGTTAACGATCATCAAAACTCAGCCACATATAGCTTGGCGCATGTATTACCTCACTATCAACACCATTCAGCCCGATATAGGCCTGGCATACACGTCACCTCACTATCGATGTCAATAGGTTCTATGGCCCAAGATCAGTCATCAATGCATTCAAGTCTCAATATAATCATATCTCATAATAACAACAATCAAATACCACATCAAATATAACAACGCGTCACAATTCGGCCCAAACTCGTGTCACACACAAGGGCACTAACAACGTGTGAAATAACATAAAAACAATGTATGGAGATAAAGATATATCACGCGGATTTAATATCATGACTGAAAATTATGACTACGGCTAAGACAAATAGCTCAACATAGCAAAAATGGTCATATCATATCTCAATAAACAAGCAAATAGCCTAGATATGATTTCTAGCATGAATAATAACTCACGTAGTCATAGAGTAGAGAAAACACAATATCGAAGCAAGCATGATAGCAAAATAAGGCGTATAATAGCCTAAGATCTACTCGGATCATGAATAACCACGGTGCACGCATATACGCTTGTCACCTCGCATATACGTCACCTCAACATATAACAAATATCATAGCCAAGGGGGGAATTACCCTCAAACCAAGCTTAGGCAAGATACTTACCTCATTCGGGCTAGTTTTCATCCTTGAATCATGTCAAAACCTCGATCTAGCTCTTTAATCGTGCAAATCCAAGACGAATATCATCCATGAAAGTCAACAATGTCGTAGGAAGCGATCCCAATCCATAAAGCTCTGATTTTATAGATATTTCTGAAACTCAACAAAAGTCAAATTGCGCCCACGTGCCCGAAATCCAAAATCAATACCGAAATCCGATGACCCATGACATGGCGAGTCCAAATAAATAATTAGTTTCCAAATCCGAGTTCAAACCCCCAAAATACACTTTCTTATCTTGTGGATAAAAACTCCAAATTTCACTTTAAAAATCCATGTTCTAGGTATAGAAATCCATGGGGAATCAATATATATAAGAAATCCAATCAAGAATTACTTATTCACAAAGTAGTGATGAAAATATCTTCAAAAATTGCCTCTTCCCGAGCTCCAAAACTTTATGAGAAAAGTGGCTAAATTCCGAAATAAGTATAAAAATATAGCAGCTATCACATCCCTCAATCAGATACTAAATGACCCTAAAACTCACTTTAGACAAGCTCATCATAATCCTTGTGAGATTACACCAAAGATAGTTTTTTGAATCACCCAATTTAACCTTCAAAAGAGGATAATATGATATTTTGAAGTTTTAAAGGAAGTCCGAAATTTATGGACGAACTCAGGGGCATAACCGGCATTTTTGAAATTATTGCACAAGAAAATCAACAATTGCAAATCTTTCTTTTAGTACCCAAAACTCATTTAGAACCTCCCTAACACAACCATATATGCATTTCAATCATAAAACACACTACGAACATGATCGTGCACTCAAAACATCGACAAGAGGTCGTCTTGACCTGATATTGACCATGGTCAAACTCCAAATCCTTAACTTAACTAGTCTTTCAACCAATAATTCAAAATACACCCGAGCCCCTCGAGACTCCATCCAATCATACCAAAAAGTATAAATACATTATCTAAACTCATCCAAAACCTCAAAAAACCCATAGGAACATCACAATAAAGAATCGAAGCTCAAACCGAATAAAATTTCTCTTAAGTTGTTAAATCATCATTCTTTTAAAAGAGTACCCGAATCACACTTAGACACTTCAGATTATTTCCTAACTTTTTACATAAGCTCAATTCAACTATATAGACTTACCTAAAGTCTCGAAACACCAATTGTAACATCAAAGTCAACTTTTAGTCAAATTTATGAACTCGTAAGTTCTTCAAATTTCCAACTTTCAACAAATAGTGTTGAATTCGTCTAGGAACCTCTAAAATCATATTCCAACATACGTACATGTCAAAACCATCATACGAACCTATCGGAACCATCAAAATCCGATTTCGAGTCCTACCCAAAAATCAAACCTTTATCAACTCTTCCAACTTAAAGCTTCCAAATCGAGAATCATTCTTTCAAATTAATCCCGAACCACTCAAAAACTAAAATCGTCCATACACACAAGTTATAATATATCATATGCATCTACTCAAAGTTCCAAACCACCGAACAGAATGCTAAAGCTCAAAACGGTCGGTCGGGTCGTTACATTAGTCAAGATACTTACTTAGTAGATGGAGTCGGTTGTACTCATATTACATTCTTGCACCTTACATGCAGATCTTTGAGCTTCCCCGTTGTGGATAACGAAGGCAAGCATTGAAGAAGTACCAACGTTTCAGATACAAGCTACCATTAGTTTATGTTAGTTAGGATTTGCATTTCTGTTTTGTGTATATTTCAAATAGATGTTGTATTTTCTTTGCACCAACATTGTAAATCTAAATTTTAGTGACTTATGACTTGTACTATTAGTCCTTGGTATAGTTGTATGGATTTCTACAATCTTATTTATTGTTTATTGATGATTTCACATTTGAGTTGTGTATATTCTATTTGGCTTACCTAGCAGGTCAGATTAGGTACATCACGACTAGGTGAAATTTTGGATCGTGACAAATACTCGCCAAACTGCAGACATATTAAGAAACAAAGACCAAAATTGCAATGTAAAATAGATGCTCCACTAACTCATCTGCCTCCTCACACATAAAATATCTGCTACAGAGCATAAATCCACTCCTTTTGTAGATTCTCATGGCTTAAACAAGCCTCGTGTGATAGTAATCGAGCAAAACAAGCTACCTTGGTAGGAACCAAAGATCTCATATATCATCTTCCAAGGCCAATAGGCCATTGTTAATCATAATCTGCAATTTGTTTCTGTATCTATCTACACTATACTAAAAGCACGAAGGCCCTTAACGAAATGTCGTTCGACTTTTTTACCCTTTTAAAATAGATTCACATTTGATAAAATAATCATTTAATTATTTACCTAATACATTTAGAATCTTATAATCACCTAAAATTTTGTATATTGAATCCTTCCTTATTTAAAATAGTATACTAAATAAGAAGTCCAAATATTTAGGACTTTGATGCAATTAAAATTAAAATAATAACTAATTTGTAACATGTCGACATAAAAATATAAAGTTTACATGGAAACCATATGTCATTAATATGGTAGTAAAACTAGAGCTTCTTTTATGAGATATATTTCAAAATTCAACTTTATGTTACATCTATTAGATAATATTCGATTGATTTTTTGTTTTGTTTGAGAATTTAAATGATTGGTTATTAGGTAAAATATGACAATTCATTCATATACTAACATTTATTTTACAAATTGAAACTAGATAAAACGGAAGGATCGAATTTATAGAATTATAAAACTAAACAAAAAGTACGATTAAGTTGAATTTAAAATAACACACCACAAAAGTTATATAGTGTTGAATTTAGTCTCAGAATTCATTTGAATCGCATTACCTTGAAAGTTCCCGATACCAATTTCAAACTACTATAAGAAATAAAAAAACTAATACAAACACATACATCTTGTTGGAAATTTATTTAATATTTCAACTAAATCTTGTGCATTAGATCTTTTCATTGTTTTAGTTATGTGATATAATGCAAAAAATGAAAATATTCGCAGAGAATAAGTAAAACCATAACTATGTCTTGCTGTAAGTTTGAACTATTGATTGTATAAAATGATAATAAATTAGTTTTATATAATTTAATTATCTTTAAATAAAAAATGAAAGTGAAAAAGACTAATTAGTAGAAAGCTATAACTAAATTAGATAGTGCCAATCGGCTCTCCTTCGAGTTTCTTATTCTTCACTACAGATATATAATCGGTAATAAAATTAAAATCAATTAGTTTATATAATTTAAGTATCTTAGTAAAAATAAAAAATAGAGAAATTGTTTTATGAAAATTTATGTTTAATTGCCAGGTATAAAATAATATGTCATTAGCCTTTAATCCAAGATTCAAACTATAAAAGTTATGTACCAAAATATAAAACATTATAATAAATTCTATAATTAGATATATTTATAATTATTATACTCTTTAATCAACATCCAATGCTAAAAATACTTTTTAAATGGCACTTGACAATTGCAGTTAGGTATACAAAAATAAATAATTTATGTAATTTTTTTAAAGTTCTAAACTTCTTAATATGTGGTACACGCGCAAAGCGCGTAGGAATTAATTCTTTTAGGTTTTTAGATTGTTTTTTATGTGCCATGCATTTCAATATTATTCTAAATTATTTATTGGCATGATGACATAATCCTATTATTCTATGATCCACACTTAATTATTGATCTAAATTTCATGTTGCTTAGTATTTTTTATGTTCGTCTGTAACTTTATTCGTATATTCGATATATTTTTTATATTTCTCATGCTAATTTGGTTTTATAAACTTTTTTGAGATAAATAAGTGGACGAATCAAAAAAAGGGAACACAGTAGGATTGAAATGGAGAGAATAACCCTAAATTTTTTTAGATGACTAGATTCATTTTTCTTATTCGAAAACTATAAGTTTCCATATATTTTTTTTTATATATTTTCCCTTTGAAATTACAACAATAGAAAATGTAATACAAAATTAGTTTATATAAAAATTATCACAAATATATCAATGCTAAATTGATAAGAAAAAAATATAAAATCGGGATGAAGCATTCGTAGTCAAACACATTATTCTTGTACATATATTTACCTGACGCGACGCACAAATGCAATGCACGTACACTAAACTAATTCAATAAAAAGAATTAACTGAATAAACATCATCGTTTATGAGCTATCTAGATAATAGCAACTTCCTTACACATCCAATATAGCATGCTGAATCTTTTGTAAAAATTCTGCAGCTTCTAACTTTTTCCAGTTCCATAAATTCCTTCTAATATGTAAGTCCAGACACCTTCCTTAAAGCAATCAACAATGGTAATTTTTTCGGTGCTATTTGTACATCATGTTCCTTTACAATTTTGAATTTAAGAAAATGACCTTTTTAGATCTTTTATGTGTAAGAGACAGATCTCTTAAGTATAAAAGTAAATCTCTCATGTGTAAAAAAAGAGTTAAGGTCATAAAACTAAAAAGAAGTTTGTAAAGCACCCAAAACTATAACGACACGGTCGGTTGTTTTGAGAGTTAGCATCCCGATCCCCTAATAACTACTTCTCCCGTGTCTAATTATGCTATTGGAACTTGGCGGAGCGTTGAGTGGTGAAATCCGGAGTGATTTTGGACACATAGTCCATAGAGGTGAGTTTTGGCTTTAGAAATCGGACCGTAGTGAGAACTGTATGAAGACGGATCCGGAATAGATTTTCGTTAACTCCGTTAGCTCCGTTGGGTGATTTCGGGGTTAGGAGCGTGTTCATAATATATTTTAGAGGTCGGTTGTAGATTTAGGCTTGAATTGGCGAAAGTTAGAATTCCGGCCGATAGGCAAAATTTTGATATCGGAATGGAATTTCGAAAGCGACAGCAGGTCCGTAATGTCATTTATGACCTGTGTGCAAAATTTGAGGTCATTCGGACGAGTTTAGACGTGTTTCGGCATCGAATGTGAATTCTAGAAATTTCATATATTCTTAGGCTTGAATCATAATTCATGATTTTGATGTTATGAGGTGTGTTTTTAAGGCTCGACCAAGTTTGAATGAAGTATCAGGGTTGATTGGTAGGTTTGGTTGAGGTCCCGGGGGCCTCAGGTGTGTTTCGGGTGCCCAACCGGGCATTTTTGGCCTAAAAGTCCTTGCCAGTTTTCTGGTTTTTCTTCAGCAGTCTTTTGTTAACTGCGATCGCAAGAGTAGATACGCGATCGCATAAGGTAAGCAGGGGGAGGTCAGTGAATTGTTCTCCGCGATCACAAGTCAAGGTTAGAGATCGCATAGTTAGAGCAGCTAAGTCTCCGCGATCGCATAAGTTGTGTCGCGATCGCATGGAACACTTAGGCAGGTGGACCTTACCCTTCGCGGTCGCTTGAGCAGTGACGCGATCGCATAGCTTTGGGTCTTCAAGATTCGCGATCGCATGTTGGTTTCTACGATCGCATAGCATGAATCCAGGCGCGTGTTTCTTTACTCTCCGCGATCGCGACTCATTGTATGCGATCGCATAAGGCAATTACTTGGGCAGTTTTTTAAAGACACAAGTCCGAGGGTTTATGTTATTTTCACCATTTTTTGAATTTAAGAGCTCGGGAGGGGCGATTTTTGAAGACTTTTGCACCTGGGCAACTTGGGTATGTGATTTCTAACCTACTTGGCTCAATTTTCATGATTCCTAACTTAAATCTAGTCTCTAAAATTCGAATTTGGGTGGAGAATTTGAGAAAAATTGGATGAACTTCATAGACCAAATTATTGGGTTTTGATTGGGTTTTTGACCTCCGATTTGAGAGATTCTTATATGGTCAGACTCGTGAGTGAATGAGTGTCCGAAAAATATAATTTTTACCCGATTCCGAGACGTGGGCCCGGGGGACTTTTTGGGCGAATTTCCTAATTTCGCGTATTAGCTTCGAATTAATTAGCTATTTTGATTCCTTAAAGTGTTATTTACACTATGCAATCGAATTTATTAGATTTGGGCCACCCGAAGTCGGATACTCATGGCAAGAGCGTGGTATTGAGTTGATTAGCGCAGTCGAGGTAAGTGGCTTGCCTAACTCTGTGTTGGGGATTTTCTCTTAGGCATTTTTACATTGATTTTGTTATGTGGACGCCGTGTACGTGAGGTGACGAGTGCGTACACGGGTCATCGTTGCTAAAATTTCACTCTTTCCTTCCATGCGTAACTCATTTCATTCCTATATTACTGCTTCATGTCATAACTGAGTAGCTAGCGTAGGAATAATCATGCCTACCTGTCCCTACTTGAATTCCTCTTATTTGCTACTAATTGCACCATGCTTAGGTAGTTTTACCTTATTCTTTCCTGTTGTTTTCTTGAACTGTTTAATTAAACTATATCCGATAGACTTCTGCATTGCATATTTAAATTGGGACTACGGACTGAGATCCGGGAGCTTTCCCCCTATACTGCATCACATATTTAAATTGGGACTACAGACTGAGATTCCGAGAGATTTCCCCCTATACTGCATAGCATATTTAAATTGGGACTACAGACTAAGATCCGGGAGCTTTTCCCTTGTACTGCATTGCATATTTACTGTGGAGATATATGATGTGTCGAGCCGAGGGCTCTCCTTTATTATTTATTTCAGTTTTTCCTTTAAATTCTGCTTATCATTGCTAATTATATTTCACTGTTCGAACTTATAATTGCCTTATTTTAAAAACTCAGTAGAGCCTCAACCTGACCTCGTCACTACTTGACTGGGGTTAGGCTTGGCACTTACTGAGTACCAATTGTGGTGTACTCATGCCCTTCATGTGCATGTTTTTCCCATGTGCAGATCCAGGCACGTGTCCCCATCTACTCTACTACAGACATAGGAGATATACATATACACATTTTCCTTGTTCCATTGTATAGAGCTATAGTCATACAAAGCTTGAGATTTGTGACATTCCGGGTTTTGGGAAAATAAAAGTTGTAGAAGCCGAGCGGCTATACTTTACAGTATTACTTCTTATTTACTGTTTCTGTTATTATTTTGCCTTATTTTCAGCAAACTTAGGCTTACCTAGTTGTAGACACTAGGTGCCGTCACGATACCGATCGGAGGGTTAATTCGGGTCGTGACAAAAACCAATTGACCTTAACTTTCGGCACCAATACCACTCTGAAAAGGTTTGGGAAATAATCACATAGCCTTCTGACTTAAGACAAATGTCTTTCCATAACTTAATCTTCCTTCCATTCTCCAGTTTTAGTTTAATAAATTTTTTAAAATTTCCCCATGTTCTTGCAATATGTTTCCAGACTCCAACATAATTAGGAGATTTCAACTAGGTCAACTTTTTAGTAAGCAACTTTTTGTTGTTTGGTTTACAATTCCTTTGGTTCTCATTTTATCGTTTCAGTTTCTCAATTGGAGTAGTGACATTCGGGACAAAATAGGAGTGGCCTCCATGGTAAACAAGATACGAGAAGCGATAGTGAGATGGTTCGGGCATGTAAAGAGAAGATGCACAGATGCCCCAGTAAGGAGGTGCGAGAGGTTGACCTTGATGTGTCTAAAGATAGGTAAAGGTAAGCCTACGAAGTATCGAGAAGAGGTGATTACATAATTAAACGTTAGCTTAGCGAGGACATGGCCCTTGATACGAAGGTGTGAAAGTCGATTAAGGTAAAGTGCTAGTAGGTAGTCGAGCGTATCCCTTTGTCATACCAATAGTTTTAGTATTATTTTCGTATTTTCTTATCCTTAGGTTTTATTTTCTTATTAGCTTGTAACGACCCGTTCGGTCGTTTTGAGAATTTGCGCCCCGATCCCCTAATAATTGCTTCTCCATCGACACCGTTAGCTCTGTTGGGTGATTTCGGGGTTAGGAGTGTGTTCGAAATGATTTTTTGAGGTCCGTCGTAGATTTAGGCTTGAATTGGCGAAAATTAGAATTTTCGGCGATTTCGGCCGATATGTGATATTTTGATATCGGGCTCGGAATGGAATTCCGAAAGTGACATCGGTTCGTAGTGTCATTTATGACCTGTGTGTAAATTTTGAGGTTATTCGGATGAGTTTTGACGTGTTTCGGCATCGAATGTGAATTTTAGAAATTTCCTAAGTTCTTAGGCTTGAATCTATGCATAGTCGATGATTTTGATGTTACGACGTGTGTTTTTGAGGCTCGACCAAGTTTAAATGAGGTATTAGGGTTGGTTGGTAGGTTTTTTCGAGATCCCGGGGGCCTCGGGTGTAGTTCGGATGCTCAACGGGTTAGATTTGGACTTAGGACATATCAGATTTTTGTTGGTGCTGGTTTCCTCTTATGCGTTCGTGTGTGGTTAGTCGCGAACGCGGAGGCTTATTTTGGCTCCATAGATTTTGTGCTACGCATTCGTGGATTGAAGGGTGTGTTCGCATAGATATGGCCAGGCACTGGATCGCGAACGCGGGGTCTGAACGCGTCCGCACAGCTATAGGTTGGGGGCCCAGGGGTTTGGCGCTTCCTCTTCGCGTTCGCAGGCCCTAGAGTGCGTTCGCATAGGACTAGAGAGGTTGAGGTCCGCGTTCGCAGGCCCTGGACCGCGTTCGCATAGGTTAAGTCAGGGCGCGTGTTTCTCCTCTTTGTGTTCGCGACGCTCCCTCCGCAAACGCATAGAACACTCACCTGGGCAGAATGTTAAAACCCCAATTCGAGGGTTAAGGCCTATTTTCACATTTTCGAATTTGAAAGCTCGGGAAGGGAGATTTTTGGAGACTTTTGCACCTGGGAGACTTGGGTAAGTGATTTCTACCCAACCTAGATCAATTCCCATGATTACTAACTTAAATCTAGTCTTTAAATTTCGAATTTTTGTGGAAAATTTGGGAAAAATTGGATAGACTTCATAGGCCGAATTATTGAGTTTTCATTGGTTTTTTGACATCCGATTTGATACATTCTTATATGGTTAGACTCGTGAGTGAATGAATGTCCGGAATATATAAATTTTACCCGATTCCAAGACGTGGGCCCGAGGGACCTTTTGGGCAAATTTCCTAATTTCGCGTATTAGCTTCGAACTATTTAGCTATTTTGATTACTTGAAGTGTTATTTACATTATGCAATAGAATTTAATAGATTTGGGCCACCTGGAGTTGGATACTCGTGGCAAGAGCGTGATTTTGGGTTGAGTAGCGTAGTCGAGGTAAGTGGCTTGCCTAACTCTGTGTTGGGGACTTCCCCTTAGGTTGTTTTGGTTATGTGAACGCCGTGTATGTGAGGTGACGAGGGCATACACATGCTATTGTTGTTAAAACTCCACTTTTTCCTTTCATGACATAAATCATTTATCCTTATTTCACTGTTTCTTGTACTAACTGTGTAGTGTAGCTTAGGAATGAGCATGTCTACATGTCTTACTTGAGTTACTCCTACTTGTTAATATATGTACCATGTTTTAGGTAGTTTTATCCGTATTTGCCCGTGGCTTCCTTCTGAGCTGTTCAAATACACTGTATCTTGTATTCATTGCATTGCATAATTAAATTGGGACTACAGACTAGGTTTCAGGAGCTTTTCCCCTGTACTGCATTGCATATTTAAATTGCGACTACGGACGAGACTCCGGGAGCTTTCCCCCTGTACTGCATTGCATATTTGCTATTGAGACATATGTTGTGCTGAGCCAAGGGCTCTCTTTTACTATTCTTTGTAATCTACCGTTTCTACTGTTTTCTTTAGCTTAATATCTATCTCTGTTTAGATTTTTAACTATTTTGTTCTATAAATATCCGGTAGAGCCTTAACCTGACCTCGTCACTACCTGACTGAGGTTAGGCTTGGCACTTACTGGGTACCAATTGTGGAGTACTCATGTCCTTTCCTGCACATGTTTTCCATGTGCAGATCCAGGTACCAGTACACAACATTTTGGCTAGGAGTACTTTAGCAGCTGCCAGGAGACCGTGAGGTAATTTTGTCGCGTCCGTAGAATTCCATGAGTCCCCTTCTACTCTAGTATAGGCATAGGGGACTTACATATATTTTCCATTATTCCATTGTATAAAGCTATATTAGTATATAGCTTGTGATTATTGTGACGTTCCGGGTTTTGGAAAGTGAAAGTTGTAAATGCCGAGCGGCTGAGTTATATATCTTCTTCTTCTTTTCTTTTTCTTCTGTTATATTGCTTTATTTTCCGCATGTTTTAGGCTTTCCTAGTCGTAGGGACTAGGTGCCATCACGAGACAGTTCGGAGGGAAATTCGGATCGTGACAAGTTGGTATCAGAGCGTCTAGGTTCATAGGAGTCACAAGTCACAAGCCGGTTTATTAGAGTCTCGTGGATCAGTGCGGAGACGTCCGTAACTATCTTCGAGAGGCTATGCAACTATTAAGAACAATCATATTCTTTGAAATTCCTTATAGTGCTAGTTACTGTCATCAAAATTCTTAAACTCGGTTCTATTCTTGCTTACAGATGGTGCGCACCCGTACCAGACGTACTGATGACCATGCACCCGAGCCCCCAGCCAAAGCTGCCAGAAGCAGGGTCAGGGGTAAAGGATGAGCACGCGGTGCAGCCCGAGCACCGAGAGTAGAGGTGGAAGAGCCCCCAGCAGCCACAGTTGGAGGGGCACAGGAGGTCCCTGTTATTACTCCAGCCCTCCACGAGACATTGGCTCAATTCTTGAGTGCCTTCAATACTCTGTCTCAGGCGGGACTACTCCTGATAGCTCCAGCTACGTCCCAGGCCGGCAGATGGGCACAGACTCCCGCAGCCCCTACTCTTGAGCATAAGGTTCATATTGGGCAGGTTCCAGAGTATGTTCATATGCCCTCAGCATCTCCAGCTCAACATGAGACTAGGGTAGATATTTCTGAGGCAGAGCAACTACGACTTGAGAGGTACAAGAAGTACCACCCACCTAAGTTTAGCGGACTAGCTTCGGATGACGCCCTGGGTTTTATTGAGGAGTGTCATCGCATTCTCCACACTATGGGTATTGTGGAGACGAGTGGGGTGTCTTTCACCGCTTTCCAGCTGAGGGGAGCAACTTATCAATGGTGGCGTCCTTTTGAGCTGAGTAGTCCGGACGAGGCAGCTTCACTTACTTGGGCTCAATTCTTCGAGATGTCTTACTTGAGTTTGTCCTTCGAAACCTCAGGGATGCTTGGCGTGCAGAGTTTGAGCAGCTACGCCAGGGTACCATGACTATGTCAGAGTATGCAGTCCGTTTCAGTGACTTGGCTCGTCATGCACCAGTTTTAGTTGCCACTGTCAGAGAGAGGGTTCGACGCCTTATTGAGGGACTCCACCCCAGTATCCGGACCAGCATGGCCAGAGAGCTGGAGACAGATATCACTTACCAGCAGGCCGCGAGTATTGCCCGGAGGATTGAGAGTATGTTAGCCCGGGACAAGGAGGAGAGAGAGGCCAAGAGGTCTCGAGAGACTGGTCATTTTTCAGGAGTTCGTGCACCAGCAACACGCTATGGTAGGGGTTTTGTGAGTCGCCCCGTTCATTCAGCTCTTCCAGCAGCCAGCGGTATTCCAGCTCCTCCTAGACCTCAGGAGCCTTATTATGCACTGCTAGTATCTTATGTGCCTCCTGCTCGAGGTGTTATCACCGGCCATTCCAGTAGGCTAGTTCAGAGTCAGCAACAGCCGCCACGTCCTCCGAGGGGTTGTTTTGGGTGTGGTGACCCTCGCCACGTGATCATAGATTTCCCCAGAGCTAGGAGGGGTGCACCATCTCAGTATTATCTGGCCCCACATGCTCCACCAGGTCCTCCAGCTATTCTCCCAGCCCCAGCTGCTACCCCACCTTCTCAGACACCTCAAGGCGGAGGTCGGGGAGGTCGAGGTCGCCCTAGAAGGGGAGGCTAGGCCAGATATTATGCTTTTCCATCCCGTTCAGAGGTCGTTGCTTCGGATTCGGTCATCACAGGTATTGTCCCTATTTGTCATAGGGATGCATCCGTATTATTTGATCTGGGTTTCACGTACTCATATGTATCTTCTTATTTTGCTTCACATCTGGGGATATCTCGGGATTCCTTGAGTTCCCCCGTATATGTTTCTACTCCCGTGGGAGATTCTCTTATTGTAGACCGCATATATCGGTCGTGTTTGATTGTTATCAGTGGTTTTGAGACCAGGGCTGACCTGCTATTACTTAGTATGGTAGATTTCGATGTTATATTGGGCATGGACTGGTTGTCGCCCTACTATGCTATTCTTGATTGTCACGCCAAGACCGTAAAGCTGGATATGCCAGGATTACCGAGGCTAGAGTGGAGAGGTTCCTTAGAGTGTACTCCCCGCAGAGTCATTTCTTTCCTTAAGGCTCAGCGGATGGTTGAAAAGGGGCGTGATGCATATTTGGCTTATGTGAGAGATGTTAGTGCTGAGACCCCTACAGTCGAGTCAGTTCCAGTTGTGGGGGACTATCCTGATGTATTTCCAGCTGATCTTCCGGGTATGCCGCCCGACAGAGATATTAATTTCGGCATTGACCTGTTACCGGGCACTCAGCCCATTTCCATTCCTTCCTATCGCATGGCTCCTCCTGAGTTGAAGGAGTTGAAGGAGCAGTTGCAGGAGTTGCTGAATAAAAGTTTCATCAGGACCAGTGTATCACCGTGGGGTGCTCCGGTACTATTTGTGAAGAAAACTGATGGTTCGATGCGTATGTGTATTGACTAACGGCAACTGAATAAGGCGACAGTGAAGAACATGTACCCATTGCCTCGCATTGATGATCTATTTGACCAGTTACAGGGTGCTAGGGTGTTCTCCAAGATTGATCTGCGTTCGGGTTATCATCAGTTGAAGATTCGGGAGTCGGATATCTCGTAGACTGCCTTCAGGACCAGATATGGACACTATGAGTTCCTTGTTATGTCATTTGGGCTGAACAATGCCCCAACAGCCTTTATGCATCTGATGCACGGTGTATTCCGGCCTTATCTTGATACTTTTGTCATCGTGTTCATTGATGACATTTTGGTATATTCTCGGTCCAGGAGGACCATGAGCAGCATTTGAGGACCGTGCTTCATACATTGAGGGAGAAGAAATTGTATGCCAAATTTTCTAAGAGTGAATTTTGGCTTGACTCTGTGGCATTCCTAGTCCATGTGGTGTCTTATGATGGGATCAAGGTAGATCCAAAGAAGGTGGAGGCGGTACAAAGTTGGCCTAGACTGTCTTCAGCTACTGAGATACATAGTTTCCTCGGTTTGGCTGGGTATTATCGTCGTTTTGTGGAGGGATTTTCATCCATTGCAGTGCCTATGACCAGACTGACCCAGAAGGGTGCCCCTTTCATATGGACTAAGGAGTGCGAAGAAAGCTTTCAGATTCTCAAGACAGCCCTGACTACATCTCCTGTATTGGTATTGCCTACAGGTTCAGGGTCATATACAGTCTATTGTGATGCTTCGAGGATTGGCCTGGGAGCGGTGTTGATGCAGAACTGTAGGGTAATTGCCTACGCGTCTAGACAGTTGAAGGTTCATGAGAAAAACTATCCAGTTCACGATCTCGAGTTGGCAGCGATTGTTCACGCCCTGAAGATATGGCGTCATTATTTATATGGTGTTCCTTGTGAGATATTCACGGATCACCGGAGTTTTCAACACATATTCAGGAAGACGGATCTCAATTTGCGCCACCGTAGGTGGTTAGAGTTACTCAAGGATTATGACATCAATATATTATACCACCCGGGGAAGGCCAATATGGTGGTCGATGCCTTGAGTCGCCGGGCGAAGAGTTTGGGTAGTTTGGCATATCTTCATGCAGCTGAGAGGCCCTTGGCCTTGGATGTTCAGTCCTTAGCCAGTCAGTTCGTGAGATTGAATCTTTCTGAGCCTTGCCGGGTATTTGCTTGTGTGATTGCTCGATCCTCTCTTTATGACTGCATTCAGGAGCGCCAGTATGAGGATCCCAACCTTCTGGCTCTTCAGGATAGAGTTCGGCGGGGTGATGCCAGGGATGTGACCATAGGTGATGACGGCGTGATGAGGATGTATGGTCGTATCTGTGTGCCCAATGTAGATGGGCTTCGGGAGTTGATTCTTGATGAGGCCCATAGTTCGCGGTATTCCCTCCACCTGGGTACCGCGAAGATGTACCAAGATATGAGACAACACTATTGGTGGCGAAGGATGAAAAAGGATATAGTGGAGTTTGTAGCCAAGTGTCTTAATTGTCAGTAGGTCAAATGTGAGCATCAGAGACCAGGAGGGTTACTACAGCAGATTGAGCTTCCAGAGTGAAAATGGGAGTGTATCACCATGGACTTTGTGGTTGGACTTCCTCGAACTTTGAGGGGTATGATTCTATTTGGGTGATTGTGATCGGCTAACCAAATCAGCCCATTTCATTCCAGTATTGACTACATATTCATCCGAGAGGTTGGCTGAGATTTATATCAGGGAGATTGTTCGCCTCCACGGTATTCCAGTATCTATCATTTCAGACGGAGGTACACAGTTCACTTAGCGGTTCTGGAGAGCCGTTCAATAAGAGTTAGGCACCAGGGTGAAGTTGAGTACAACCTTTCACCCTCAGACGAACGGGCAGTCTGAGCGCACGATCCAAATTCTCGAGGATATGCTCTGTGCTTGTGTGATGGATTTTGGAGGGTCATGGGATTGATACTTGTCGCTTGTAGAGTTTGCTTATAATAACAACTACCAGTCCAGCATTCAGATGGTGCCGTATGAGGCTTTGTATGGTAGGCGGTGCAGGTCTCCAGTGGGATGGTTTGAGCCGGGCGAGGCCCGATTGTTGGGTACAGATTTGGTTCAGGATGCCCTGGACAAGGTGAAAGTGATTCAGGAGAGACTACGCACAACTTAGTCCAGGCAGAAGAGTTATGCGGACCGGAAGGTTCGTGACTTGGCATTTATGGTTGTTGATCGGGTTTTGCTTCGGGTATCGCCTATGAAGGGCGTCATGAGATTCGTAAAGAAGGGTAAGATGAGTCCGAGGTTTATTGGTCCTTTTGAGGTATTACAGTGGGTTGGGGAGGTTGCTTATGAGTTAGCCCTGCCTCCCAACCTAGCAGGAGTTCACCCGGTATTCCATGTCTCTATGCTTCGTAAGTATCACGATGACCCGACCCATGTTTTGGATTTCAGCTCAGTCCAGTTGGACAAGGATCTATCATATGTTGAGGAGCCTGTAGCGACATTGGATAGACAGGTCATGAAGCTCAGGTCGAAGAACATTGCCTCAGTCAAGGTTCAGTGGAGGGGTCATCCGGTTGAGGAGGCGACTTGGGAGACCGAGCAGGATATGCGGAGTCAGTATCCTCATCTTTTCACAGCTTCATGTATGTTTCTATACTCGTTCGAGGACGAACGATTTTCTTAAGAGAGGGAGAATGTAACGACCCGATTATTCGTTTTGAGAATTTGCGCCCCAATTCCCTAATAACTGCTTCTCCCATGCCTATTTATGCTTTTGAAACTTGTCGGAACACTGAGTGGTAAAATTCGGAGGGATTTTGGACACATAGTCCATAAATGTGAAATTTAGCTTTAGAATTCGGACCGTAGTTAGAACTGTGGGAAGACGGATCCGGAATGGAATTCCGTCGACTCCGTTAGCTCCGTTGGGTGATTTCGGGGTTAGGAGCGTGTTCGAAATGTGTTTTCGAGGTCCGTTGTAGATTTAGGCTTGAATTGGCGAAAGTTAGAATTTAGGCGATTTCAGCCGATATGTGAAATTTTGATATCGGGCTCGGAATGGAATTCTGAAAGTGACATAAGGTTCGTAGTGTCATTTATGACCTGTGTGTAAAATTTGAGGTCATCCGGATGAGTTATGACGTGTTTCGGCATCAAATGTGAATTTTAGAAATTTCCTAAGTTCTTAGGCTTGAATCTATGCATAGTCGATGATTTTGATGTTACGAGGTGTGTTTTTAAGGCTCGACCAAGTTTGAAGGAGGTATTAGGGTTGGTTGGTAGGTTTGGTTGAGGTCCCAGGGGCCTCGGGTGTAGTTCGGATGCTCAACGGGTTAGATTTGGACTTAGGACATATCAGATTTTTGCTGGGGCTGGTTTCTTCTTATGCGTTCGCGTGGTTAGTCGCGAACGCGAAGGCTTATTTTAGCTCCAGATATTTTGTGCTACGCGTTCGCGGATTGAAGGGTGTGTTCGCGTAGATATGGCCAGGCACTGGATTGCGACCGCGGGGTCTGAACGCGTCCGCATAGCTATAGGTTGGGGGCCCAGGGGTTTGGCGCTTCCTCTTCGCGTTCGCAGGCCTTGGAGCGCGTTCGCATAGGACTAGGGAGGTTGAAGTCCGCGTTCGCAGGACCTAGACCGCGTTCGCATAGGGTTAGGTCTGGGCACGTGTTTCTCCTCTTCGCGTTCGCGACGCTCCCTCCGCGAACGCATAGAACACTCACCTAGGCAGAATGTTAAAACCCCAATTCGAGGGTTTAGGCCTATTTTCACATTTTCGAATTTGAGAGCTCGGGAAGGGCGATGTTTGGAGACTTTTGCACCTGGGAGACTTGGGTAAGTGATTTATACCCAACCTAGATCAATTCCCATAATTCCTAACTTAAATCTAGTCTTTAAATTTCAAATTTTGGTGGAAAATGTGGGAAAAATTGGATAGACTTCATAGGCCGAATTATTGAGTTTTGATTGGGGTTTTGACATCTGATTTGAGAGATTCTTATATGGTTAGACTCGTGAGTGAATGAATGTCCGGAATATATAAATTTTACCCGATTCCAAGACGTGGTCTCAGGGGACTTTTTGGGCGAATTTTCTAATTTCGCGTATTAGCTTCGGACTATTTAGCTATTTTGATTCCTTTAAGTGTAATTTACATTATGCAATCAAATTTAATAGATTTGGGCCACCCTGAGTCGGATACTCGTGGCAAGAGCGTGATTTTGGGTTGAGTAGCGCAGTCGAGGTAAGTGACTTGCCTAACTCTGTGTTGGGGACTTCCCCTTAGGTTGTTTTGATATTGTTTTGGTTATGTGAGCGCCGTGTACATAAGGTGACGAGGGCGTACACGGGCTATTGTTGCTAAAACTCCACATTTTCCTTTCATGACATAAATCATTTATCCCTATTTTACTGTTTCCTGTACTAACTGTGTAGTGTAGCTTAGGAATGAGCATGTCGACTTGTCTTACTTGAGTTACTCCTACTTGTTAATATCTGTACCATGTGTTTAAGTAGTTTTATCCGTACTTGCCCGTGGATTCCTTCTGAGCTGTTCAAATACACTGTATCCTGTATTCATTGCATTGCATATTTAAATTGGGACTACGGACTAGGTTCGAGGAGCTTTTCCCCTATACTGCATTGCATATTTAAATTAGGACTACGGACGAGATTCCGGGAGCTTTCCCCCTGTACTGCATTGCATATTTAAATTGGGACTACAAACGAGACTCCGAGAGCTTTTCCCCTGTACTGCATTGCATATTTGCTATTGAGACATATGTTGTGCTGAGCCAAGGGCTCTCTTTTACTATTCTTTGTAATCTACCGTTTCTACTATTTGCTTTAGCTTAATATCTATCTCTGTTTAGATTTTTAACTGTTTTTACTATAAATATCCGGTAGAGCCTTAACCTGACCTCGTCACTACCTGACTGAGGTTAGGCTTGACACTTACTGGGTACCAATTGTGGAGTACTCATGTCCTTTCCTGTGCATGTTTTCCATGTGCAGATCCAGGTACCAGTACACAACATTTTGGCTAGGAGTACTTTAGCAGCTGCCAGGAGACCGCGAGGTAATTTTGCCGCGTCCGCAGAATCCCATGAGTCCCCTTCTACTCTAGTATAGGCATAGGGGACTTATATACATTTTCCATTATTCCATTGTATAGAGCTATATTAGTATAGAACTTGTGATTATTGTGACGTTCCGGGTTTTGGGAAGTGAAAGTTGTAAATGCCGAGCGACTGAGTTATATATCTTCTTCTTCTTTTCTTTTTCTTCCGTTATATTGCTTTATTTTCCGCATGTTTTAGGCTTTCCTAGTCGTAGGGACTAGGTGCCGTCACGAGATAGTTCGGAGGGAAATTCGGATCGTGACATACCTATTATTTCTCTTGCTTAAGTTATCTTTTATTTTGCTGTATCTTTTTTAAAACAATGTTGTGACTATATTTTACTTGAGCCAAAGATCTATTAGAAACAAACTCTCTACCTTCGTAAGATAAGGGTAAGATCTACGTACAAACTATCTCCCAAAAATTTTATTTGTGGGATTACTCTAAATTTGTCGTTATTGTTACTGTAGTTCCTCAACTGGAGCAATCTCAATTTAAGACTTGGAAGCAAAGCGATGAGCAAAAGAACGGATTTTTTCATAATTTCATTTCTTTATTTTAGAGATAAATGAAATCTTTTTTCCTTCTCTTTTGTCCTAAACTTAAGTGAATTTCTTTATTTTTTATTGCTCACATGCAGAACATGTGAAAAGTGCAGTTAACTTTAACGGGAAATACGAAAGATCGTTACTTTTAGAAATGAAGAACAAAGTGTACTTTTTTCATAGATCAAGGACCATATTTGTTAATTTAAATATATTAAGGACTAAAAAGAACAAATCTCAATACATGACGGACCATTTTGATCATTTTTCTAATTGTAATTCCACTGTAAACAGAGGCGAATTCGGGAAACTGGAACTATCAAACTTTACTACAAATACAACTCAATTAGGTTCCTTAAACCTTAGGGTTTTGGGTCATTCGCCATAGAACAGATTGAGCAGCCATGGTAGCAAAACAGTTAGCTGGTGACGAACCACAAAAAACCCTCAAAAATTCACCAAAATCTGAATCCAAATCCCATAAGAAAAAACATAAGAGAAAGCTCGAAGACCCTGAACCTGAAGCTGAAGAAGTTGCTGTTATAGAATCCAAGAAAGAAAAAAAGAAGAAGAGAAAGCAGAAACAGAACCAAGAAGCAGAAGGGTCTATTGTAAACAGTGAAAATCTTAGTGAGGCTAATGGGAAGGTTGAAACTTTTAATGGGTCAGCTGAGTTTTCTGAAAAAAGTAGTACAAATGTGGTGGTAACTGGTAAGGATGCTAATGAGTCAAAGTACAAAGCTTTAGCAAAATTTGTGGATTCAGGGCTTCCAAGTGATGTGTTAGAATGTTGCAAGAATTTTGAGAAACCATCACCAATTCAATCACATTCATGGCCTTTTCTTTTAGATGGCCGTGATTTCATTGGAATTGCCAAAACTGGGTCAGGTATGCAATTGTGGTTATTTAGTGTAATCATGGAGTATGGTTCGTGGGGTTTTAGTTTTATTTTGTCTTGTTTTTGTGTGATCAGGTAAGACTTTGGCTTTTGGTATTCCGGCTATTATGCATGTCCTGAGCAAGAGGAAGAGTAAAAAGTCTAAGAATCCGCTTTGCCTAGTGCTTTCCCCTACAAGGGAGCTAGCTCAACAAGTATGTTTTTGAAATTTATACCTTGGGTTGTGTTTAAAATTGCCTGCTTTCTTGCATTAGGTTCAGTTACTAAAATAATATTGTCATTTGTTAAAATTTGAATCTTGTAGTCCTGTTTCAAAATAAAGAATGGCAAAACACACACGCCGAAGCTCATCTTTCAACACAATGTAAACCCAATCACTCTGACCTCCCTAGATGACTAGTTTAAAAACCCAAACTTATTATTAAACAACTCTTATCATATCACAAAAAACATAGAAGTAGAGTTGAATAAAAGAGTCAGAAATATAAAACTAACCTTAACAACAAAACACCTTGTCGAAACTTTATCAAAAACAAAGTAAAGTGGCACTTGAAATGGTCTTAAAATTGCTCTTTTATTAGATTTTGATCAGTAAATTGATATTGTATAAAATAAATAGAGTGAAGTAGAGATCAACATCAACAACAACAACGACCCAGTATAGTCCCACAAGTGGGATATGGGGAGGGTACCTCTACCCGATGGGGTAGAGTGGCTGTTTCCGATAGACCCTCGGGAAGTAGAGGTGAACCGGATAATTATATTGAAAAGAAGCACTCCGAAACAGCAAGAAAACTCTAACAATTCGAATTACTAAAACATAAAAGGGGGAAATTGGAGAATACGTAGTTTAGTAGATGCTTCAATCTCAACCTCCAACGAAATGTTGTCCAAACATATATCACAATAATCTTTGTGAGCTGCCTAGATATATTTTATTTTTTAGAAACTATATGGTATTAAATGTGCTAGGTTCGTTGTTTTATATGGTAATAAAAGAGTAGAGTACAGGTTGCAGATACAACTAAATGATTCACTAGAAAATTTCATTAACTGTACTCTTTTATTGGAAATCGTCCATCCCAAAACCATAGACAGAATCTTGTATATTTTTTGTTTTCAGCTTCACAAATAGTGGAAAAAATAAATTAGGGTATATAATTTTTGTTTGAAAGCTCTAGTGGTGGTTGGAGTTTCTTGCTGTTTTGAAGTGCTTCTTTTCAATATCATCATCAGGTCCATCTCTACTTCATTCTATTTATTTTATATAATGTCAATGTATTGAATCAAAATTTGATAAAAAGCCATTTCATTTCATTTTTGATTAAGCTTTGAGAAATTTTTGTTTTGTGTTCCTTGGAGAACTGCTAAAATATTGGAACGTAGGCCGCAAAAAATCATCTATGTTTTTCAATTTCTTGTGAGGGTTTATCACTTGATCATAGCCAATTATCTTGTGAGGGACGGATAAAAATAGGGTATCATCTTGTGAGGGTTTAGCACTCTCTTCCTTCTAGTAAGCTAGCTAAGACTAGGGGATCCTCTATTATAAGTGTGTTTTCTTTTCCTCCCCTTCTGTTCTTGTTTCAAGAAGCTATGATTCTTGGGCGTTCGTTGAGGAGACATGGATTGAAGAATGAAGTAAAAAGTTTGTGTTGATTGAGATACATGAGCTGTATAAGAGAAGGTTAGGTAGTGTGGAAGCACATATTATGCATAATGGAGGTGCAGTAAAGGTCTAATTTATGTTGGTTTTATTTCTAGATGTCTTTTAGTTCTGACTAAAATATCTTCTAAATCCTGCATTTTCTTTTTCTTTTTCTTGTTAAAATAATATGTGTATTTTGCCTTGTATTCTCAAATAAAAAAATGCCGATGCGAGTAAATGCACCTTATTTGAAAGATCTTGCTATATGTCATCATAACAGATATCAGATGTTCTCTGCGATGCTGGGAAGCCTACTGGCGTGCAGTCAGTTTGTCTATATGGTGGAGTCGATAAGCATCATCAAAAAGCATCTCTTAGATCTGGTGTGGTAAGAACATTCTTATATCTGTATCTATATTTATTGTTGCAATGAGTCTCGAGATGATGAACCTTTTCAGTTATTCTATAGTGAATTATCTTTTAAGTCAATTTAATGTTTTAAATTGTTGCTTTCTTTGACTTTCTGATGGATGTTATGCATGCTTCACACACCTTTGATTCTTTGAGCTGGAGTTGCTTGTCAGTACGTCAGATCATATTCTCCGCCTTGCAGGATATTGTTATTGGAACCCCTGGTCGTTTGCAGGATATGATGGAAATGGGAGCATGCAACTTAAAAGAGGTTTCTTTTGTGGTGAGTAGTGTTTTACTGTCCTCCATTTATCTGGGTTTAGGACTTTCAGGATCTTTGATGAAGTTTGAGTATGCACGACTTCATGAAGGTTTGTTTGTTTTCTCAGTTAGGTCTAGATGGTTAGGATGCTTCTGTTCTGTAGTTGTGGCCATCAATATGTGTAAGCAATGTTTTTTATTTGATTTTCTAATTAGTTAGACTTTTTGAAGTTGCTGAATATGAGCTTTCTGAGGTGAGGTATCTGTGCATGTTGGTCTTCTTTGAAAGAAAAACTGAATTTATTTTTTAAAATCATCTTTTTTGGTTTAACATTCTAATCAGTTTTTTGTACTATCCGTTGATCGGTTAAGATAGAGTTTATCCTTGTTGGGTTAATGAAATATTATGGTTGCTGACACTAGAAGTTTTAGCGTTTATTCATGTGACTAATATTGTTATAGGTACTAGATGAAGCTGATCGGATGCTCGATTTAGGTTTTGAACCCGCTGTCCGTGCCATTTTGAGCCAAACATGCTCTGGTATGAATATCAACATCGGCATTTGATTCTATTTCTTGAATTCCTAGAGGCTGGAGCTCTGTAGGCATTTCTTTAAGTGCATTATTTCTTTAAATACATTTATCATGTCGTAATATATTTTTTTGTTTCTTTTTAGCAAAACTTTTGCATCTGAATGTCCTTCACAACTTATTGTATTTACTCCAAGTATCAACTTTCCCGACCATGTAATTTGTGGTTTCATTTCCATACTTTTGTAAATGAAGTGCAACTATATGTTAGAGTGGATTTTTGGTTTCATTTCTTCTGTATGTCTACAAATATTTTTAATATCAATTGAAAAGGGATTTTGAAAATTTGAATCGTGTGAGTATTATCTAAGTTTCTCGGACTCGGGTGCGGGTGTCCGATACAGGTGATCTAGAGGTCGGATCCTTCATGATCTAAATTTTAAGATTCGGGGGTACGGATCCACGGGTGCGGGGATTCGGCTAAAAATAATTCAAATATCTAAAATTAGAGTAATAAAAATATGTTCAAGTTATGAGACATAATGTGAAAAAACTTGCAAGGAATTCCAAGAAGGACAAAAATATTAATCAAGAGTAGAATCCCGAAAGGAGATAAACAGATAAGAACGGACATAGAAATTTCTATATACGAGGTATTCCTTTTTTCCAATTTCAGCTTAGCTTTTGTTTTGATTTAAAAAATCATTGTATTCATCCCGAACTTCTCTGTCGATTTTGTTCAAAGTACCCAAAATCGGTTGACCTAATCTGGTACGGATCCCATACCCACACCCACGTCTGTCAACACAGGTGCGACACCGAAAGTAAAGAGTCTGTGCAACTTAGAGTCTTAGGACTTGTATTTTTGACTGCTATCCTTGTCCTTCCATGTTACATCGTAGGGCTTCACTCCTTGTTTTTGCCATTTAGATGTTAGCTAGATAGAGTTTCAATTTAGTAGGCTTTTTTTTTCTGAACAAATTCAACTTCCCTCTAATTGTGCAGTTCGACAATCGGTTATGTTCAGTGCTACATGGCCTCCGGCTGTTCATCAATTAGCTCAAGAATTCATGGATCCTCATCCAATCAAGGTCTGATTCACCTCTTTGGGATATAGTTACAAATTTGTTGCGGTTCCCTTTCTGACTTAAATTGAATTCTATTCAGGTAGTTGTAGGTTCAGAAGATTTGGCTGCCAACCACGATGTCATGCAAATTGTCGAGGTAAGCTGCATCATGAAGCTTTTAGAGTAATTCTTAAATCTGCAGTTTTTTTCTCTAACTCATATGAACAACATTTGGTATCATCCCTTCAAGCCAATCCACCACAAATAAAAATGCAAAGAACAATAAAAGAGAAGACTTACATGATCATCTCCATTTCTTTTGACTGATGAATTGCTTGTCCATTCCGTTTGCATTGTAGGTCTTGGAAGATCGAGCCCGTGATGAGCGTTTACAGTGCTTGCTGGAAAAATACCACAAGTCCAGAAAGTATATATAGTAGAAATCTCTACTGCTAAATATCTGATCTCCCTTCCAGTTTTCAAGAGAGCACTTATTGTATCTTGTTGACATCAATGATAAACCCCACTCTAATCAATTGATAATGATATTCATGCATATGCTACTGCTAGTCAACATTGGTTATGATGGGTAGTAGTTTTGGTTGAGAATTTTTCACTCAATCTCTTGTTACTCCGTGGATACAACCAAAGGTTAAAATCAATGCTTTGAATCCTTTTTACTTCAGTGACCAGTCTTAGTGAACGTGCCCGGAATTCAACTTCCTTGGTCAGTTATATTACAAGAGTTGCATTCAATTCTTTGGAGTGTTTAGGAGGGAACTTGCATGCTTGACAGTAATGGTCATGGTAAAACTTCTGGTGATTATAGGATAGCTAGTGGTGCATGTCCAAGGCAAGTTGAACTTATACTAGCTTTAAACCGTGAGCAATGGTGTCGAGAAGAGAGATAGGGTAGATATTTTGGAAATGATGGAGAAAGATAGGAGTGTCTGTTGAGACTTGAGAATAAGGTCGCTACAGATTAATCTACTCATGCGTGCTGGCTAATTTAGTCTAAATACAGTGGTGTCGCCGTCTTTATTTAAATGGTTGACTAGGCGAGGGGGTAATCTAAAAATATTGATTCCATTTTTCTACATGGAGGTAGTAGGTTTCTCAAACCAAGGAAAAGTGCATCCCCCCCCCCCCCCCCCCCCCCCCCCCCTTCCTCCCTTCTTCTCCGTCTCTTCTAATTTTTTTTTTGATGAATTCGTTTTATTTTACTAAGATTTTCATTGTATCATTTTCCTCTAGTTCTTCCGTCTGAAATGTCTGACACTTAACAATGGTACTACAACAACAACAACCCAGTATAATCCCCAAGTGGGGTCTGGGAGGGTAGTGTGTACACAGACCTTACCCCTACCCTAGGGTAGAGAGGCTGCTTCCAATAGACCCTCGGCATCCTTCCCTCCAAGAACTCCCCACCTTGCTCTTGGGGTAACTAGAACTCACAACCTCTTGGTTGGAAGTGGAGGGTGCTTACCATTAGAGCAACCCACCTTGTCTGACACTTAACAATGGTGAAGCTGATTATTCAAGATGTGCTCTTTAGGGGCTGCCTAAGATCTGAGCTAGACAAGTGTAAATTTCTATCCTAATTGAGGAGCATATGTAGTATGGAGACCTGCGATGAAGTAGTTGCTGTTAGTTTACTCTATCACTGGGGCCTCATGTCCAGTGGTAGGATTTTTCATTTTTAGAGCTGCACATACTACCTCCAAATGGTAATAAAGTTTCTTAATTACGCAAAAGGAATTCGTCTGACACAATTTTTCTTCGTGGGTTTGGTTTGTTATACAGTTCTCTGTCATCAGTATATTTTTGCTAGTGGTTGCATCACTTGTATCTGTTTCGGCAGTTAGCCTGGGTATTATGTTTTCTAACTCATTAAAATGTATGCTTACAAAAAGTTGTCAACTTTGAGCAGGAACAGAGTATTGGTTTTTGTTTTGTACAAGAAGGAAGCATCTCGGGTTGAAATTATGCTACAGAAAAGGTCATTCTATTCGTCTTCTGTTTAATTATGAGAAAGACATTAAGTTTCTATGCCTAGTTTCAAATCGCCTGCTGATAATACATGCATGAAATAGTTTGACACTTACAAAAATTGATGCATGTAACGTAATCCATGCTCATCATATTGTGCTGCATAGATGTGTCAAGATTACATCTTTTTTGAATCTTTAATGTGTCTTTGCTTCAGGGGTTGGAAAGTTGTGTCCATTAGCGGTGACAAGCAACAACATGCTCGTACTAAGGCATTGTCACTCTTTAAGGATGGAAGCTGTCCTTTAATGGTACACACTTCTTCCCTATTATCAATTGATAGGTAGAGAACTATGGAGCATCTTTAGAGGATGCAATCATATATGATCTACTAATCAAGCAAATAAGAAACCAAAGAAAATGAGCTTTAAGTAAAAAAGAACCCTTAGATGTGTTTGATGCTCTTAACTAAAACCATTGATACAAATAGTTAATCAAGGATTAGGAAGCACAATTGCTGTATTTTGGTTTTCTTTTTTGTTATCCAAATTTGCATCAGTTTACTCCCTCCCTAATTCTGATGGTAGGTTTTCCCCCTTCATCCTTTTATAAGTTTGTTTTTTTAAATGTCGTGGTTAGATCGCTTGCTCTCTCTTCATTATCACCTATATTGACCCAAGATCTCTTGAAGCTTTGAACTATTTCCATTTTCTATCCTACATTTGATATCTGATCTACTGTGATGTTTATCCGAGTGATCCTGTGATGGATGATGGTACTCCACATCTGTCAATATTTTCTACACGTCTCACCTTATGGTTATCTACTATCTGCCTCTGCATTAGAGTCAGAGTTTAGATCTAGATGACCAATTTCTTACCACAATCTTCAACCTGACGAATATACCTCCTCATCATTTGGAGCATGCTTCCTCATGAAATTGCTGTTGTTGGTCTGATTTTTCACCTATTCGTTAATTGATAGCTCCACAGTAGTTTGACATACCAGCTGGCGTTCCTCTACTGAACCTTTGGGATAACAGGTTTCTGGCCAGTTCTCTTCCATCCCAAAGAAGAGGATGCATAATTTGTTTTATCCATCAAAATATCTTGCTATATTTCATTTCTTCATCATTCCTGCATGATCCACTTCCTGAAACTTTCTGTGACTTCTAGTTATGTTGCTCTGTTGTTGCTAGAAATCATAATTTGGACCAACTGCTCATGAGCTTAGTGTTTACTTGGTTCTTGGCGAATGTTGAAATGTTCTGAAGACTGAAACATAAGTATTATGTTTCTGCAGATAGCTACTGATGTAGCTGCTCGTGGTCTGGATATCCCGGATGTTGAAGTTGTGATAAATTATAGTTTTCCTTTGACGACAGAGGATTATGTTCATAGAATTGGAAGAACTGGACGGGCTGGTAAAAAAGGTGTAGCTCATACATTCTTCACTAAGGACAACAAGGTAGTGTTTAATTGGTTTTTTATAACCGAAGCCCGACCTTTACTTTTGTACTGTTTTCTCCACTGCTTTTCTATTTTGATTCTTATTGAGCTTGTATCTCATAGGGACTTTCTGGGGAGTTGATAAATGTCCTCAGAGAAGCTGGACAGGTTGTTCCAGCTGCCCTTCTTAATTTTGGAACCCATGTAAAGAAAAAGGTAAGATTTTTGTTTGTATATTGTGAGTAGCGTCACCATATACTTAATGGTATCATTGACGATTTGTGCTAATGGGTAGCTATCACAAGTGAGCGTGCATTGCTAAGTTGCTTAGCAGTACCTGCTCATGGAGCTATAGGCCAGGTTCATAGGGACATGCTGTTCTGGTGCGAAGCTAGGGCCTCAAGTTGTAGCTTTCCTTCCACTATTAGCACCTTTGGTTGGATTCAGAGGCCATGACTTAAGAGGGCTTTGAGCAAGGTTGTCTTCTTCTTGAGCATAGACAGAGATGATGCAAACTTCATGTGGCTGAGTATGTTAGTGCTATGGGGACGGTTGTAGGAAAGTACTTTGTTCTTCCTGTAGGGGTTGAAGATTTCAGATGAGAAAGTTGACATGTTCTAGTGTTGGAATAAACTATATTTTATTGCCAAGGATACACACTAGGAAGGGTTTTGGGGTGAAGGGTCATAGCAGTCATGCTGAAGGTGACTTGTCCAAAAAGAGGAAAAAACAAAAAAAAAATGCAAAAGGTGACTTGTCCAAAAAGAGAAAAAAAAAAGATAAAGAAGAAAAAAAGTCATGGTGAAGGCACCTGAAACTATTTATTATGACAGAGGCTCTTCAAGTATGATGCTTGGGGATTTGGATGCAAGTGTGTTCTCCCAAATTCGCTTTGTTTCGTTTTCCTGTGGTTCACTTGGTAATTCTGTCACTTCAATTGTTTCCTCACTTTGATGGATGTTTCATGCGTTGTTAGTTATGCAATCCTGACAGTATGGTATACAAGTATTGGCCTATTGGGTTAACTCTTCTTCCATGGCTGAGACAGATGGGAAATATTCATCTAGTTTCAGTCTCCTGGTCTCCGTGTGGGGGGCTTGTAGGGTTGAGAATTTTTAAGAGAATGGATTTATATTGGACAATCTACTTTAAACATCTTAGATGTGTACTTGGATTGAGCCAAGAAAGAGCAGGGGCTTTCTAAGGGGGCTTATGGAGGTTTCTGCACTTAGATGACTGGAAAATGAAACTATTTTGAAGGAACTCTTTCCAGGGAGTGGAAGGGCGACAAGCAGTGTAGTTGTAGATCAGCCCTTTTCCCAATTAAATGAGGAACTGAACATTGGAATAAGCTAGTTCCTGATATAATAAAAATGAAGTTGTATCTACAATGTGCTCTGGTTGCAAATGGAATCGGCAGAAAAAGAAAAATCATGGTGTGACTTATCCAAAAAGAAAAAGAAGAGGATTATGGTGTGTTATCGACTTTGGGCAGGAAGCCCTGGATCTTATCATAACATTTGTGTTCGACTATCTTCTTGCCGGCACAATTTGTCTCTGTGAAAAGTGATGAAGAAATGATAAACAAAGAATATAGCATGTGAATAGTAACTGGTCAACTAAATCTTTTTCTCCGCCCTCCCCTTACCCTGTATTGCTAATTCTCTAGTGCACATATTCTTTGTTACATTGTTGAGTTGCTGTTTGCAGGAATCAAAGCTCTATGGTGCTCATTTTAGAGAAATAGATGCAAACGCTCCAAAGGCTACAAAAATAAAATTTGACAATTCTGATGAGGAAGATTGAGAAGCAATATAATTATTTACCAATTTGTCATTGAGTTGCAGCAACACAACTCCATTGAATTGGTTCATCATCCTGACATACCGTGCAATCATTTGGCGGAAACATGGAGGGAGTGGATTACTGTGGGAAGAATGCAAGAGATATCTCACTGCTCAAGTATATGGTAATTGAAGCTTAAATCTATTGGCGCTTCAACCTGTCATAGATAATGAGTTTGAAATACTATTGTGTTATTGTACCTTAATATTCTTTTCACCATACAGTTGGCTTAGTAAGTTTTTTTAAGAATCCAAATGTAGCACAAACCTGCAATTTTCGTCTCAACTCAGGTATTACGTGCTAATGTTTATTTAGTCCTTTGTTTAACTAGTGCCTATTGGTGTCTGGTTCTTCATTTTAGATGTCGTATGGAGAAATTTGGTAACTACAAATTAGGCAGGCTAGTCACTTTTGGATGATCAGATTATAAGGTTTCTATTTCCATTAGAAATGGATGATCAGACCAACATATGGAAAAGATATTATAAATATGCCCCTTGCTTGATCGACTATATGTTATTAGGAGAGTACATGTATAATATACTTCATCGACTGTTTCAGCAAGTTTGGTAATTAATATAAATGCTCAGTTACAAACTCCATGATGTATCTTCAAGCTCCTAATTCTAAAACCACGAATTCCATGACGCTATCGATGAGATCTCAATTTGTAGAACCACGAACTTTATGACACTATCCTTGAGTTCCCAATCGATATCTTTGAACTCCTTATTGTAGAACCACGAACTCCATGACACTATCCTTGAGTTTCGAATGGTAGAATCACGAACTCAAAGATTCTTTCCTTCAGTTTTTAATTAGCTTTTTTTTTGTTTAATTAATGAAAATAATCAGCGCTCAACCCGTTTTTTCCCCCCTGGCGATGGATTCTTTGACGCGTTACATTCAAGGGGAGGTGCCTTGGTGCTTGTTATTTGCGGATGACATAGTCCTGATTGATGAGACGCGGGGTGGCGTTAACGAGAGGCTGGAGGTCTGGAGACATACTCTAGAGTCTAAGGGTTTCAAGTTGAGTATGACCAAGACAAAATACTTGGAGTGCAAGTTTAGTGGTGTTACTCCGGAGGCGAACGGGGATGTGAGACACGATACGCAAGTCATTCCCAAGAGGGAGAGTTTCAAATATGTGTGATCTATAATTCAGAAGAATGAGGAGATAGATGAGGATGTTACTCACCGTATCGGCGCAGGATGGACGAAGTGGAGGCTCGCTTCCGGTGTCTTGTGTGATAGGAATGTGCCATTGAAACTTAAGGGTAAGTTCTACAAGGTAGTGGTCAGACCGACTATGTTGTATGGGGCAGAGTGTTGGCCAGTCAAAAAGTCACATGTCCAGCATATGAAGGTAGCGGAAATGAGGATGTTGAGATGGATGTGTTGGCATACCAGATTGGATAGAATTAAGAATGAAGTTATTAGGGATAAAGTGAGAGTGACCCCTGTGGAGGTAAAGATGCGTGAGGCAAGGTTGAGATGGTTTGGACATGTTAAGAGGAGAAGCACATATGCGCAGTCAGGAGATGTGAGAGGTTGGCCTTGGGAGGTGAGAGGAGGGGTAGAGGTAGACCTAAGAAGTCTTGGGGGGAAGTGATCAGGCGGGACATGGCGCAACTTGAGCTGACCGAAGACATGACCCTGGATAGAAGGGTGTGGATGCGGAAGATTAGGGCGGAAGGTTAGTAGGTAGTCTGTGAGTTTCCCTTTGCCTTCCCTAGTTTGATAGTTTTAGTGTTAGTCTGGTACGCTTTTTTCCGTAGTTTGCTATAGCTGCGTGTCTTGTTCTGTTTCTACTTACCTTCGATAATTCCGTAGTTTGCTAGTAAGACTCCGTCATATTCTCATGTGCTGCCTTAGACTTATTTGTTTAAATATACTATCTTGCTATTACTTGTTATCGGTACTCCTTTCATATCATGTGTTATCACCGATTTAGTTTTCTAACTATTTGTCTTGCTATCACTTGCTGTCAGGGCTTCCGTCATCTTCTTTAGCCGAGGGTCATTCGGAAATAGTCTCTCTACCTTTCCAGAGTAGAGGTAAGGCTGCGTACATCCCATCCTTCCCAGACCCAACTTGGTGGGACATACTGGGTAGTTGTTCTTATTGTAATCAGGAAGGAACCAAGGTACGTCAACAAGTATAGTACCGCTGCAGCAGTTGAGGAATTAGTTACTCCACCTGTCCAATTTAATTACACGAAGCTTCTAATCAATGGTCAATTCGTTTATTCTTCATGTGGGTACTTGTTCTATCGAATCATCAGTTTCTCTATGAGTTTTATTAGTTGGTATGCTAAAAATAAAACTTGGATATGTATTGTGCAGGAAACACTCCTAAGATTGGATCAAGAACTGTGAATGTTACCTCAATTAATTGCATTCAGGATGGATTTGAAATTATTTCTATAACAATACAGTACTCCATTGTTGCTGGGTATGAGAATTAACAGTCGAGAAAGGAAGCGGTGGTTTTTGTGTATAGTTTAGGGGTATTTTTGTCCAACTGATTACAAAGTGGATGTTACAACTGGTTGAGACTAAGACGATATCTTATCGTCTTCGAACCCCAAATTTTCGTTCTCGATTTATAAAAACATTTTTAGCAAATACCTTTGCAATTGTTAGTCATTCATAAATCCATAAATTTCCCAGAAATAGCAATGCCCTTGATCATCATTAATCCTATCCCAAAAACCAACGTAAAATGATCGAAATCTTATGATGTTACCCCATGCTAGTAATAACTTTTGAGATGATAGCTAATTTTTAACTTGTCTTTCGGCACGTGCGTTGCACGTGGTACGCCAAATTTTATAATGCACGATATTGTAAAAAAATATCAATATTATTTAAAATCTTTTTAGTAAATAATTATAAAAAGAATAAAAAATATTACGAGAAAATACACATGACTTCACACCATAAAAAAATAACCCATGTTTTTAATTTATACCCCACCTAACCCATATTGTACATATTCTGAAAGTACTAGCAAATTCAAAATCTGTGTTCTTACAACCATTGCTTCTAAAATCTATGGAGTTAAATCTGTGTTCTCACAACCATTGCTTTCACTCTCTTCTTCTCACATCTTCTACATATGCTTCAAGGGCTGTGTATTTGCTGCTTCCCTCCCCTCCCCCGTGTCACATGGTTGCAATGTAAGAAAATTGAATAGTAGAAGTCCACCATTCAAAGTTTTACTTTTGAAAATATGATTTTTTGAGTTTGTTAGTTGTTTGGATTGAGTGTTGTTCCAATTGATTGAAAATATCAAAAAGAGTTCAAATTTAAAATTTAAAATTTAAGTGATTTGGAGTAGATTTGAGCAAGATTTGAGTTAAATTTTAGAAAAGACGCAAGAAAGAAGACGAAGCCAGTTTTTTATATAATTATGTATAATCTTGTATAATAGTGTATATGAGTGTATAAACGCATCTTATACACTATTATACACTTTTATACATATTTATACAAGCGTTTATAGACGAACTTCTTCCACGATTTTCAATTATAATTCTTGTTCAAAACTAGTCCAAATCTCCATTAAATGATTTCCAATTTTATATACAAGCTCCTTATGATATTTCTAACAAGTCTAAATAACACCCAGTCCAAAATTTTCACAAAATCAAATTCGAAGTTTAAACCCACATATTTAAGCTTGTTAAAAATTTAATTTTCACCACCCAAATAGATTTGGTATGTTGTACTAATATTTGAGTCACAGTTACTGATTCAAAAATTAATTTAAAGACTTGAGCAATCTTTTTTAAAAATTAAATAGTAATTACGAGAACCTATTGGAGTTGAATGTTGAATCTTAACCTATTATTTTTGGGCTAGTTGGTTGTAAATTGAAATGTGAGCTATAAAATTGAAAAGCATGAATGCCAGTTGTTGTAACGTGAAATTTTCACAAACCACTATTGTTTAGTGGTTATTAGCTAGTTGTAGCTACCATTTATTATACTACTTCCTATAACTAATTTTCAAGTTATTTAGAGTGTATTCGAATCATTTAAGCTACTGTATTCATGAATACAGTAGCAAAACTCGGCGTGAAATAAGGGATTACAACTAGACAGATTATTGTATTATTGGATTATTGGATTACAAGGTTGGGGTCGAATCCCACAGGGAATAGACGTGAAAAGTTTACTTGAGTAGTGTGAATCTTAACTTAACTCGTATTTCTATTCCGTTAGAGTAACAAAAGTATTGTAATTGATTGTGTGATAACTGAGTAAACTAGTAAAAATATGATTGTGTACGATTGTAATTAATTTGGTAAACTAAACCAAGGTTGTGTCCCCTTCAATGAAATGTAATGCTATCGGTGTTAATATGATATATTTATAATGGAAGGTCCTTTTGATATGCAAATGATTTCTAAATGACTACCCAATATTTTTCAATAGTTGGGTAGTATGTCCTCTTTATGATTTTTCCAAATATAAAAGAGTTGCAATTAAGAGTAATCAATTTATGCCAAATAAAACCCATTTATTCCTAAGCGATTCTATTAAACAAGGTTTAAAACCTTGAGTCTTTGATATTTACTTATACCAAATCCTAACTCACTTTTCCAAGTAAAGAAAGAATATAATGGCACTTGTTAATGTTTGCAACCACCAACAATAAATGAAGAATGAGTAATAAATATATATCAACCAACCATTATATATATATTCAGTGTTAAACACCCATTAACATAACACCCATTTAGGGTCCACAACCTTAGTATTTAAGACTAGCTACACATGCTAAAATACAAAAAGATGAGAATATTAAATGCCATAAAGCTTACAAAGTGCAAGATTCTTCACTCTTAAAGCTTTCAAAGATGGGAATATTCAAAGCTTGGAATGTAGATCTTTTTTCAGACCAGATGCCCCACAAAACCTCAACAAATCTATTTATAGTGGGATAAAACCAGGGACCAATTTCAAACAAAAATGCCCCTCCAGGTCAATTATGCGACCGCATATCTGTCGCATAACAGACATGCGGTCCGCATTCTCTTCAAGTCCACCGCATCTTCGAAACCCTAGGTTCCAGGTAGTCGTCACATTGTGGTTATGCGGTCCGCATTGTTCATGTGAGACCGCATAATGTCATCGCATTTCCGATATCAACAACTTCTACAGGAGGTTTGCGATCCATTATGCGGCCCGCAAACCTGTTATGCGGTCGCATAATGGACCACATTTCTTTCGCTTGAATTTGGCCAAACAAACTGTTGGACTTTGCGGTTCCTCTGAGCATTATGCGGTCCGCATATTCAGTCTACGGTCGCATTTTGCCTTTTTCTTGCCCTTTTGCTGTTTTTTGATTTCATTTCCATGTTTTTGGGTCCTCAAGCCTCATGCACGGCAAAACATCAAAATTACATAAGTATAAAAGACAATTGCATTTAAAACGAACTAAAATCTAAGCAATTGGTATTAAATGTGCTGAAATTCTCCGGCATATCAGCTTGCCGTGAGAAGAAAGAGCGGAGATTCGCCGCCGATGGTGGAGGAGAAGCTTTTCAGGAGGAAGAACGATCGATGGAGGAACTGATGAGAGAGAGAGAGAATCCATGAGTTTGTATTCATGGAGAAAACTGGCGTTGAGAGAGAGAGAGGGTGGAGAAAAATCTGAAAGAATGAGAGAGAAAAATAATACAAAGCATATTTTATGGCTTAAGGGTAGGAGGTGATCATAAATAAATATTTAACTATAAAAATCAAAAGGTAGCTATGAAATATAATTTTTTTAAAATGATATTTATTTAAAATAAATAAAGTATCAACTTCCTTTATTATATACGAGTTTTTAGCCGAAAAGAACTACAAACAACACTCGGTGTTGAAGCCGTAATTTTTTTGCAGCTATCCATTGGCAATTGAAATCCGGTAATTGAAACAACACTTCAGTAATAATTGTGATGTATAGATGGTCATAATACAAAGCATAAAGTAGTTCTACGAAATGTTTGATATTTTTCATTCAGAATACCACTATTTATATAACCTTCTACAACAAATAGTATTGGCGAGCCATTAATTTCATCTCCCGCATTGCAACCATTTTTCGAAAGCTAAAGGAAGAATCAAGCACATTATAACAAAAGATGAAAAGAAATGACTAATAATCAGGAAAGAAAAATACATTAATCAATCTTCTGTAAATCCATGTTGTGCTAAACAATTTATAAAACACCAAATAGCAAGAATAAGTTGCGGTTATTTCTGTTGCGTTTTTATTAAGGGGTGTGAATGGGAAATGGAAGAGGTACTTTTTGGACTGCATCTCTTCGTCTCACCCTTTTATTTTCTATAAATTTAGAGGCTTGACCTCATTTTTGAAATATGGAAAATCTGAAAACTTCTCCCCTCTTCTCTACTTTGTTGCATTATTTTTAAATAAACATAAATGTCAAGTGTGATTTGCTCCGTTTGTTGAGTTCGCTGAAGTTCTGTGATTTGAAGTGCCGCTATCACAAAATAGTTATTCCGTTCTATCATGGGAGGAATTAATCCGTATACCTTGGGCAACAGTGAGGAGATTAAATTCCTTAAGTACACACTGTGCATTCAGTGGGCTCGGAATTATTTTTTCTGTTTTATTTATTCAATGCACGTTTCTCTGATTTTCTGAATTTGAACACAATAATACCAACAATCTTAAGGAGTTTAAATGACAATTGATTGAAAGCAAAGAGGCCTAGGCATTCTGAGCGGCATGGATGATGTTGCAATCGAAGAGTTGCTCTTCTGTTAAGAGTACTTGTTGGTGGCCTAAATATGATATTTCAAGTGTTCTCGCTGGTGGAAAGGACCTTATAAATCACGAAGGATTTTCGCTTAAAGTATTTACGTTGTTTGATATCATTAACTCAAGGCAATTTAAGTGCAATCAACTCAATATGAAACAAAATAGCAGTGTGCTTGGCCACATGATTTGGATGAGTCAATGTATATTTCTTGAACATTGACGAGAAGTACAAGAACGAGGGCTTGATTTGGATATTGGACATCCGCTGCTGCATCGAGCGGAAGGGTTGTTGTTAATCCTGTAGCCTCTAATTTTAAGGAGGGTATGTTGACGAAATTTGGTCATTGTCTGCTGTCTATATCTTTTCAAAAGATTGGAAAATACGTGAAATTCCCATAGTGGGTACAACAGATTAGCAAGAAAGGAATTAAATAATTCTTCCTTTATCAATCCAGTGACACGTTGGATAGTAATATGGCAACCAGTTGTGTTGCTTTCTGTCAAATAATGGTGTTTGACCAATAAAGGATGCGGTGAATTCTACAGTAAAAGTATGATCAGATTATATAAGTTTATTGCTTATAGAATCTGCTTCAGTACCGTAGTTGCGACTCCATGGTCAGAACCATCACCTCAATACACATATTTATACGGAGAAAGAAATACCCAATGTCTGTGCTTCAAAGAGAAATTGGCTTCGTCCAGTTTTGGTCCAAAAAGTATACGGGTGATCACTTTCCGTTCTTGAGAGATGGATCGAACAGAATTGAGATATACACAAGTGGCTCGATCTTTTTAAAGTGTTAAAGGGTTATAATGGTTTTGTTGAAAAAACCATTTGGAAAGGGTATTAAAATTTTCGTGATTTTTTATACCTGTTATGGAGAATAAAATCTTTATGATTTTCTACTCCTGCATCGAGAACAAAATCTATATGATTTTTTTCTCGTTTGTTGAGATTAAAGTCTTCCTAACTTTCTACTCATTTGTCGAAAATTAAAGTCTAAGTGACTTTATACTCGTTTTGGAGATTAAAATCTTAGTTTTTTACTCTAATTTATTATTCGGTTTGAAGATTAAAAACTTCACAATTTATTAAATTTGATTGTGTCACATATTATCCAGTTCGAAGATTAAAAACTTCACTGTTTATTAGATCCGGTATAAGATATTACTCGGTTAGAAGATTAAAAACTTCACCGTTTATTAATTCAGATTGTGTCAGATTGGTTTGAAGATTAAAAACTTCACCATTTATTCTGGTTCTGTCATGACGTAAATAATAGTTGTTGTAGTTGGCTCAACAAAGTAAAAGGGGAAGTGGATGTAAGTCTCCTTTTGAAGAAATATGTTTGGAATATGGTATTATTCATCAAACGACAGTCCTTAGTCATCGCAATCTAATGAAATTGCGGAAAGAAAGAATAGAGCGTCAAAGGAGACGAGGAATGCCTAGTTGATAAGTTCTGGTTTACCCAAAACTCGTAGGGGGAAGCTATGCATACAGCTAACTGAATAGTCCAATTCATTCCATATGAAAAATGGAAAGGAAGAAAACCTAACTTGAAATATTTCCAAGTGCTCGGGGTATTTGGGTAAAGTGCAAGTTCTTAAACCCAAAAGGATAAAAATCGGATCGAAAACTGTTGATTCCGTTTTCATAAGATATGCAACAAATAGTAAGGCATATCGTTTTCTAATTAATTAGAAAATTCCGACATTCATATTAATACGGTAATCGAATCAGATAATGCTGAATTCTTTGAGAATATTTATCGGTATAAAAAAAAGAATGTGAGTCGTCTTGTGAAATATCTAAGCGACCTCGGGAAGAAGCAAAGGGAAGTACACCCAACGAAGTGAATCCAAGACGTAGTAACCGTCAAAGACAACTACTTCCTTTAGACCAGATTTTTTGACATTCTTGTTAGAAAATGAGCTTCAAACTTTGGAAATAGTTATGTCTTCCTCGTAAAGAAGCAGTCAATAGTGAGACAGAATCCATATTAAGTAATCATACTTGAAAAAATGGTTGATCTTCCTCCAGGAGATAATCCTTTGGGTTCTAAGTGGATTTTCAAAAGGGAAATGAAAGTTGATGGTACTATTGACAAATAGTTGGCAAAATTATTTGCCAAATGGTTTAGACAATGAGAATGTCTTGACTATTTTGACATACACTCGTCGGTTATGAGTATTGCACACATATGAATGTTAGTAGCATTTGCTACAACATACGGTCTTGAAATCCATCAAATGGATGCGAAGACACCCTTTTTAAATTGTTATTTGGAGGAAGAAATTCACATGGAACAACCAATAGTGTGTGGTTCCTGAAAAATAAAGAAGGTGCGTCGACTTGTTAAGTCACTTTACAGACTAAAACAAGCACCCAAACAAAGACATACAAAATTTGACCAATTAATATTGTCATGATATGTGGATAACAAATAATAGAAAAGGCACATGACATTTGAAATGTGGGGGCATTTAGCTTATGCATGACAAAAGCGAATATTAGACTTGATGTCTATATTCCCACAAATAGTGAAAATCAATATGGTAGTCGATAAACTCATTATTTGTTCAGTCTTAGTGAAGACTTGTTGAGTGAAACTACCAATTCAGAAATTGGTCACTTGTCTTTCTTGAAAAGTTATATCTTTCATAAATATTTATAATGTTTAACTCTTTTATAAAAGGATGTCACCTGGAAGGTTGTGACGTTTCATGAAAGTGCGTTTGTATGTTTTGTATAAACATGACCATTCTTGAACGAACGTATTAATACGTTGGTGTATAATGAGGTGAACCAACAGATGAACATGACCAAAATCCATTGCAAGTTGGATTTGTTTCATAAATGAAAGTTCTATAATATGCATATCATATAGACTTATGAATAAATATCATACAATTGCTTGAAAATGGCGGAATGATTGCAAAATGTGTTATATATATTAAAAGGTTGTGGCCATAACTGATGCCAATCATTCCAGCTGTTTTTATAATATATTATTGCTATATTAAGTGTAGACAATAATTTGATATGCAATAGAATGTCGAGACGCATTAGTCTACGACATAAGAAAGTTTGCATTGAACTTTCATGACAATGAAACGAGTTTTGAAGTGTTTGAAATATACTCAAAATTATGCTTTGCACTACAATAAGTATACCGCGATAATAAGGGGTGTAGTGATGCAAATTAGATCACCGGTTTAATCGATTCTAAAAAATCAGTGGAGGAGCAATGTCTTGAAAATCGTCCAAACAAATTCACATTGACCGTTCTACAATGGAGACTAAGTTTATAGCCTTATACAAGGCCGGTGAAGAAGCTGAATGGCTCCAGAATTTCTTGGAAGATATTCCATTTTGTCCCAAACCTTTGGCACCTATTTGTATACATTATGATAGTCAAGCGGCAATAGGCAGGGCTGGGAGCGTTATGTATAACGGAAAATCTCGTCATATGCGACGGAGACATAATACCGTTAGACAACTACTCTCTAGTGGTGTTATCATAATTGACTACGTAAATTTAAGAGATAACGTGTAGGATCCACTTACAAAAGGCCTATCTAGAGAGGCAGTTGAAAGATCATCGAAGGGAATGCGGCTAAGACCTAGGACAAGTCATCATGGCGGTAACTCTACTTAGAAGACTGGAGATCCCTAGAGCTAGGTTCAAAGATATCAAACAGAGTTATGAATGACGGTTCAACATTGTCAAATAACTCAACCCATTCTCGTGATAAAGACAATATTCAGAAATCAAGGTAAAACATTAAGACTTTTTGATGAGTCAATAAAGCTTAAAGCTTTTTAATGATTTATTAAGTCTGGCAGGATATGACCAGATATTGTGTCTATAGGATTACACGTTTAGAAGTCACCTATGCCAGTTGAAGTGTAAGCCGCTTTAAGGGGAAAGAAAGTAAAGGTCCATTCTCTAAGCACTCATGAAACCAGACGTTGTTCATGGCTGAAACGAACACAACCGTGAGAACGAAAGACGGTTAAGGGTTAATTATGTGGCTTAGGTTGTCTAGGTATACACCAAAGTTCGACAGTTCAAATATATCAAATCTATCGATTGACCGAGTATATCCGACATAAGTTCACTACGGAAAGTTCAAAGGGGAAACCTACTTATCCAGATGCGATTAATCCTTAATTGCGAATCACACAGTATTTTCATGCATGTTTTTCCACATATGTCCATTCCCCATTCATGTGCGGGATTGTTGCATTTTATTAAGGGATGTGAATGGAAAATGGAAGAGGTACCTTTTGGATTGCACCTCTTCATCTCACCCTTTCATTTTCTATAAATTTAGAGGCTTGGCCTCATTTTTGAAATATGGAAAATCTGAAAACTTCTCCCCTCTTTTCTACTTTGTTGCATTATTTTTAAATAAACATAAGTGTCAACTGTGATTTTCTCCGTTTGTTGAGTTCGCTGAAGTTTTGTGATTTGAAGTGCCGCTATCATAGAATAGTTATTCCGTTCTATCCTGGGAGGAATTAATCCGTATACCTTGGGCAACAGTGAAAGGATTAAATTCCTTAAGGATACACTGTAAATTCAGTGGGCTCGAAATTATTTTTTCTGTTTTATTTATTAAATGCATGTTTCTCTGATTTTCTAATATTGAACACAGTAATACGAACAATTTCATACCCAGACCATCATATATACAAAAATAGTTTAGGAAGAGTGTTGCTTATAGTACAATGGTTGAACCATTAGAAACCTAATTGATAGTAACTTCTCATCTCAATCCAGGTACCCACTCAAAAGAAAGCATATATATATATATATATATATATTCGTTCGATCTTTCAATTGTTGTTTCTGTAATTCTTTGTGGCTCAAAATAATGGCTATGCTTTGATCTGCTCATTGTTTATACTATTGTATATAATTTACACTACTAGAAATTACGCCTATAACAACCCCTCCAAAACCGTGACAATAGATGCATTAACCGTCCCTATAGGGCTATTGGAACGAATTTGGATGCGTTCTAGGATTCAGCGTTACAATAGGTCTATTGGAACGGTTATTTGTAACGGTTTCAAAACCGTATCCATATAGGGGTATTGTAACGGTTATGGAAGTACTCTCATTGTTTTATCTATGGGAACGGTTTGTTTCTAATAGGACGGTTATAAAACATTGTGGTATAATTCAACCAATGATTTTTTGAGTCTATCGCAACGGTTTTTGTGATATATTGGAACAATTAGCAGTACCCTATTGTAACGGATATTGTAACATATTGCAACAGTTATTAGGGGCTGCTGTGAGTATTTGCTAGGTCTATTAGAACAATTATTTTCTCTATTGTAACATTCACAGTTATAATTTCTGATATTTATGGAAGAAAATAAGGAATATTTTCCTATGCAATAAAATTTTTTGCACCATAACTTTTATAAACCACAAAATAAATTTGACATACCCAACAAAAATTATCTATATACAAAAACAAAATATGAATACATTGTTTGATCAACAATTTAAAAGTAAAAATAGATGAGTTCGCATACAAAAAGTTCTAAACTAAAATTTACTTGAACATGATAATACAAAGTCTAACAACAATAAACACTCAAGTAAGATCTCCATCACTGCTTTCATCCGAAATCGTTGCACCTACAAAAGACAATCAGAAATAATTAAATAATTTTTTTAAAGATAATTGAATCACAAAATAACTGAGCGACCAATTTGATAACTCTGAAAATTTTCTAACTCTCTAAATTCTTAAATTTTTCGGCAGAGTTTCCTTTGTAAATATGACTATTCCAAAATTTTCAAACTACCCAAAATATCATTTGTAAATACGACTCTTCCAAAATTTTTAACCTGCTCAAAACATGATACAATTTCTATGCAGAACTGTCACGACCCCAAATCCTAACAGGCCGTGATGGCGCCTATCGTGGAACTAGGCTAGCCAACCGTCACATTGCTACGCTTTTGTTCAATTAAAATAGTTCACAATTAAATAATAAGCAAGAAACCATAACATAAATGATATAATTAAGTCTTAGCGTCCCCATAATATTCTAAACAACCTCCCAAAAACTGGAGTGAATAGTCATGAGCATCTAAGAATAAATAAATCTAACTCTGCTAAAACTATAATATATGTCTCTGAATCAAATGCTAAGACTAAATAAGGAAGGGAAATGGAGAAGCTGTGGACACTGGACAGCTACCTCGAAATCCCGTGAAAATGCTGCTA
>ML273830.1:6183-64031 GCA_005239495.1 Nicotiana undulata | reverse complement strand
CATTTAACAATACAAAATCCAATGAGAAAAGGCTAAAATGAGTGGTAAAATCACCACTCATCAGGCTCGTGAACGCGGAAGGTTAGGGAGTCAGACCTTCGCGAATGCGGCCCTGGTTCCGCGAACGCATAGGTCCCAGCAGCTAACCCTTCGCGAACGCAGCCAGGGGCCCGCGAACGCGAAGGGTAATTTTTCCCAGTTATTAAAAATACCCCAGAATAACATACAGAAATATCACATTTTCAGCTTTCTTCTTCCTCTCCCACCCCCATTTACGATCCTCAAGCTAATTTCCCTCCATAAACACTTGATTAAGTGATTCTAACACCAATTTCTTCAATTTTTCTTCCATAATCACTAGAATCTAGGCCTAAAATCCTAAAATCAAAGTAGAAATTAGGGGTTTTGGGTAGAGTTAGGTTTTTGGAAAAATTGGGTGATTCAACGTCAATTTGGGGTGGGATCTTGAAACAAATTATATATTTTAACTCGTGGGGTTATGGGTGATTGGGTTTTGGTCCGAACCTCGAGTTCGGAACAAGCGGGCCCAGGGTCGAATTTCGGTAATTTTGGAAGAATGCTATAAATTGAATATCTAGGCTATGGGATTGTGTTATTGAGTTTTTATTGATATTATTGAATTAATTATGCCTAGATATCGTTGTTTTGAAGTCGGATTATAAAGGAAAGACGGTCTTAGAGGGTTGATTGCTATACTTTGGACTGAGGTAAGTGTCTTGCCTAACTTTGGTGAGGGAATAGGTATTATTTGCTATGTGCTAAGTGATTATCATGTCCATTGCATAGGTGAGGTGACGAGTACCTATGCAATGTGTGTCAAGCATGCCCGTGAGTCTATTTTGATAGAAATTGCAGTATTTCTCCCATGTTTTGCATATTATGAGATTGTCTCTACTTGGTAATTCATTCTTGTTGAAAGTATTGGCTGTTGAGTTTGAGAAGTGTTGATACGATTGATAATCCAAGTGTAGAGTATATGATTGAAGTGATTAGTTATAGCTGAGACCCTTGCCGGGCATTTATTGAGTTATTAATTGTTGTTTTTCCCCTTGCCGGGTGTTTTGAACTATCAATTTCCACTATGTTGTACTCATTGCCATGATATCTGATTACATTGCATAGTGAGGAAGAGTGTAAAGCACGAAGGGTGATGCCGTGCCATGATTCATATTGATTATAAGCACGAAGGTTAATGTCGTGCCATGACTTTTATTGATTATAAGCACGAAGGTAAATGCCGTGCCATGATACCTTGTACATTGCATTGTGAGGAAGAGAGTAAAAGCACGAAGGGTGATGTCGTGCCATGATATTTGATTACATTTCATAGTGAGGAAGAGTGTAAAGCACGAAGGGTGATGCCTTGCCATGATACATGATTACATTGCATTGTGAGGAAGAGAGTAAAAGCACGAAGGGTGATGCCGTGCCATTGTTTACATTTCTGGTACTTATACTTGTTCTGTTGGCTATTGTGTTAGATTGCCTCCCTTGCTTACTTCTATCTGTCAATTTGACTGCTTCATTTCAGTGGTTCCCCTTTACTGCTCCCGTATCCCTTACTTGTCGGCTTATCTCTTGCCTTGTATTATCCTTGTTACCTGATGTAGAATAGGACAGGTTATCGTTATTGTCAAGTCTAGCCTCCTCACTACTTTGGCCGAGGTTAGGCTCGGCACTTACTCAGTACATGGGGTCAGTTGTACTGATGCTACACTGCACTTCTTAATGTTGTGTAGATCCCGCATTCAGACCCAGTGGACCGCATTGAGGGAGTCACCTTCAGTCAACCCAGAGCTTCAAGGTATACCGCTGGCGTTCGTGGGCCTTGGTGTCTCTCCTGCATTTGGATTCCTTATTGTCTTACTTTTTCTCCTAGTTTCAAGACAATGATATATTTCTTTTCAGACTCTGTATTTAGCACTCAGTTTAGATAGTCCGTGAGGTTGTGACACCCCGGTTTTGGGATTATGCGATGCTGTTATCTTTACTATATCATTACGCATTTTCAGAGTATGGTTACATTTTCGTTGTTAAAGTTATGAAGTATGTTGGTTATTTCGGTTAAGATTTGAAGGGTATTAAATTTTACTACTGTTGGATTGATTTAAAAATATTAACGTATAGTTTACGTTGGCTTGTCTCGCGGGTTCAACGTTAGACGCAGTCATAGTCTGAAAGGTGGGATTTCAGGTCGTGACAGGACATCAGCATACCGAACATACCACCTCTTTCCTTGTCATCATCTGCAGTAACTAACACCCTTTTACTTCTAAAAGGAAGGGGTAAGGCACCTTTTAAGATCCATTAAAAATGGTTAACCACAGAAACTTAGGTTAATATAAGTAGAAAATCTAAATATAGTTTGAGAATAACATGTGACTATGTTTCATATATTAAAATATTACTAAATGAGTAAAACTTGATTTGATATGCCCAAAAAAAAAATGCTAGAAAGGCCATTTCTCTGAAAACCTGGATTAGACTTGAACATTGTAAAAAGAAGTGAGCTTTTTATAGCCAATACAAAGAATGCTAAGTATTTCCAAAATTGATGTGGGCAAACATTTTAGAAAGAGAAAAGAAAAACAGCCATTATCTCAAATTTTGTTTTTAATAACTCTTGAGACTCATGTAAATAAAATCGGCGATTGATTATTCACTAGAGTAAATGCCACTAAACAAAATAAGGTTTAGATGCCAAATCTCATATAAGACAACCCCAAATAAATCGACAATCATAAAGAAGTTAAACAAATGATAAAAGGAAGAAAAATAAAAGACGCCATAGGCGTCCCCAAGCGTTTCGCTTATTTTTTTTCCTGCTATCCGGAATATTCTAAGGAAGACGGTATAGGATGTGATGACTCCATGCTCGGGTAGTGTTGAGTCTCTATGAGAATCCATTGCGAGAGTCTCGAATTAAGACTCCATTTGCTCCAAAGTGTATATGCAAAGAAAATAAAAAATAAAAAATTAGGCATATCAAAAATGATGCATAGCCCAAGAATATTCACAAGTGAGATCGCCTTAAAGTTTATACAACATCATAAGAACCATGCTATAGACAAAATGTACGTATGCCTACACTAATAGGAGATTATGTTCCATTTTTACTCTGGAGGCATGGTACAAAACTTTGATATAGTTTACAAACAACATGAAACATTGAATGAAAGCATGATAAATATTTACTTCATAGTTTCTAATCAAAGATGAGAAAAGAGAACTAATCCTTATTTTTACTAAAGAACTTAAACATTACTTGGAGCAGATAAGAGGGTATAGGGAGATCACGAATATAAATATGCAGGCTCACACTAGTATTTCGTATCGAAACATAATATCCTACATTTTGTTAGCTAAGGAAGTACTTTTAAGTCGTATAAGCAGATCTAGGTTATAGTCGAACATTATTCACACGGGAATAGCGAATCTAGCGTGTCTTACCTACGAACATGATTCTAATCAGCCTAGAAGCACCTTAACACATGTATATCTGACTTATAAATTAAAACCTACCATTCTAATTTTATCGTTATTCTGAATTTGAGAAGCCTAAATTTCTAAGGCATGATTTCCAGATTTTTAGAGTAAAAAAAAGGCTTGTTTCCCTTAATATCTAGAATACAACATACTGAACAAGAAACATGATTCAAAATTTAACTTAAGTCAAAGGAAATATCCGTGCTAGGAGCATGTTATCTATATAACTCCTATTGTGTTTCTAATGAAACTTCTACACATGGATTCATTTATTCAATAACCAAACAAAACAAAATACGTCAAACATCATGAAAGAACTTAACTCCTCATAAACTATTATTTTTTAAATTCTTCTACTATGAGAGATTCAAATAATGTTCTTAACACATACCAATCATACATTTGTCTTATTTACTGGGGTAGCATATTTAATCATGTTTAAGCATTTAAAATAAAAGAAAAGGGAGAAGGTGCTGACCTCTATCGAGGCAGCGAACTGGGGGTTGGGAATTCGGATTCGACGAACTCCGAACTCGAACTCGCTTCGTTGGGTGATCAACAACACCGATATCAATAAAAATGCCTCCGATTAGGGTCGAAAATTAATAGAACGGAGAAGAAGAGGAAAAGTAAGCTAAGGCTTTTCTTTGCAAAAATAATCAATGGATTATGAGAGAGGGGAAGATGGCAGATTTAAGAACAATAAAGAGGGAGGTGTGGCTAAAAGCTCCTTCGAAGGGGAATAGAGGCGACGACTCCCATTAGTTTTTGGAGTAATATGGAGGCTGAAGCTTAGAGTTAAAGGGAATAAAAAGGGGGGCGGCTTCGAACTTCAAATTTTGGGGTGAAAGGTCGGCCGAAAATCTGCCCATTTGCAAAAAGAACATACTTATTTATAGGAGAAGATTAGGGTTCTTCCAGGATGAACGTTTGAGTTTGAGCGGGATTTCAAGGGGTTCAAAATGAGTCAAAGACCGTTCTGATTCGAACGTTTGAGATTTTTTTGACGAATTCGGCAGACTCGGGCAGCGATTCAGAAGGAGAGAGAGAGAGAGAGACGAAAATAGGGGCACATATCTCTGATTTGGGAAGGAGAAGTCTTGGATTTTTGTTCAAAAAGTAAAGGAGGGGAAGAAGCGTATCTTTGGTGTTTAGGAGAGAGAATGGCAAAATTAAAACCCTAATTGTTTTTATGAATTTCAGCCGTTGGATTAGGAGTTTATACGACCGAGATTAAATCTGAATTTTATCAAAACGACGTAGTTTCGATGGGGTTCTAGAATATTCTCTAGTTGGGCTGCTGGTTGGGCGAATTTGGGCCGATTTTGGCTGGTATGGATTGGTTTTCTTTGGGCCAAAATGGTCTGAAAATTAGGTTCAAGATTTGGGATACGAGGGATGGAATTTTGTGGACTTCTCCTTTCTTTCATTTTAATTTATTGAATTTCTAAGTAGAACAATATTTTCATAAGTTAATTAAAGTATTTAAAAGCCTTAGCAAGATTATCAATTATAGCAACTTAATAAAATAGCTATGAGATACTACAAAATAACTATTACATAAAATGTCACGATATTATTAGAGCAAATATTTTATAAAGTGTAGGATGAAAGAAATATTATTATTTCTCCAAAATAAAGAAAATTTATATAATTGTGATAAGAGTTATATTTAGAAAAAAAAATTAATAATAGTAATAATAATAATAATAATAATAATAATAATAATAATAATAATAATAATAATAATAATAATAATAATAATAGTGTAGTAGTCATAATAATAGTAATAGTTATAACAATTATAAAATAACAATAATAATATTAATAATGGTGATATTAAGTAAATAATAATAATAATTAGGTCTAGTTTGCGCTAAAAAGGTAAAATAACTATTCTTACATTATTAGTGATATTAGAAGCTTAAATAAATAATTTGGAGGAAAGGAGGGACAAAATTGGGTGTCAACAGACGCAGCTCCCCTACCACAGTAGGCTTTCCAGTTCAGCGGTTATAGGCGAGATCCTTTCTCCGGACTTGCCGTGGTCTTGGTATGCATTTTTGTTATAGACATTATGGGTATGTCGGGGCTCTGTTCCAGCTATGTTGCATTACTTATGCTCCTTTAGAGGCTCATAGACAGAATCGACTCATGTATAGTTTGGTATGCCTTGTTGGCTAATTTTTATTGTATAGTCTTTCATGGCAGCGTTGTAGCTCGTACCTTTATGTAGTTTCTTAGCAACCTTGTCATCCCATGTGATGTATGTTCATGATCCATATCTACCATTTATATTTATCCCGTTATCCCTTAAAGATAATAAAGAAGATTAGATAAAACGTACGTAAGTGCTCGGCAAATATGGCATGGGTGCTAGTCATGATCCTCCAGTTTGGGTCGTGACACCCCAGCTAAAGGAAAGGTACGGTTCTTACTCGTATTAAAAGACTATTTTCCAAAATTGGTAGAGGCAGACGCTTTTAAGGAGGTGCGAGAAAAAGAAGTGAAAAGTTTCATATGGCGACACATAATTTGCCGCTTTCGAATACCAAAGGACATCATATGTGACAATGGCCCGCAATTCATAGGCTCACAAATCCCTGAATTCTTCGAAAGCTTGCAAATCAAATGAATCACTTTATCACCATATCACCCCGTGGCTAATGGGAAAGCCGTGTCAACAAACAAAGTCATCGTCACTAACCTAAAGAAACGGTTGGAAAAAGCCAAGGGAAACTGGCCCGATGAGCTACCGGCAGTATTATGGGCTTACAGAACTACTGAAAAAATAGCCACGAGAGAAACTCCATTCGCGCTTGTTTACGGTTCAGAAGCTTTAATACCAGTGGAAATCGGCAAACCAAGCACAAGGTTCACAAGAGCAACGGAAGAAACAAAAAACGCCGAGTTGAGGACAAATCTGGATTTGCTCGACCAAAGGAGGGAAGCTGCACTAATACGTATGGCAGCCCAAAAACAAATTATAGAGTGATATTACAACATAAAAGCTCATCTCAGATATTTTAAATTGGGGACTTGTGCAGGAAAGCTAAATCCAAATTGGGAAGGACCTTACAAAGTCCGTGGCATCGCTGGAAAAGGCGCTTATGAGCTGGAGGCTATGGACGGAAGAATCTTACCAACCAGTTGGAATGCTATTCATTTGAAAAAGTATTGCTTCTGAGTAAAAGGAATACCCCCGGTCAGGTATCATTACATTCGATTTTAATTTTTTACAGTTAAAATTGTACTAACTATTTTAGATGATAGGCAAAAAGCTAACCCATCACCAAATGATGATATTAGACCTGCATAGACACGAGGAAGTAACTAAATTCCCGGTCTAGGGTTACAACTTTCTGATGGACATTTTTAAGGGTCAAGCAGTCATCATCTAAAAATTATATACCTTCGAGTCCCGTATGTTTTTCTTTTTCAGGAAACTGACCATAAGGAAGGAATAGTCAAGTGCTCGAGATTTACTTCTTCAAAGGTCAAACACATGGGGGACTATACAGTATGGAAGGCAAAGAAGAAGCAAATAAGACTATCAAAAATTCAAAGCTCAATCCTGAAGATCGATCTTCCCAAACAAGTCAAGGACTATGAGCAAAATCAAAGAGTCGAAGACAAAAGCACAAAGCCTGATTCAGAAACCTTCAAAAACATATTCGTAAATGTAAACGAATGTTTCAAAAAAATATATTCGTAAATGTAAACGAATGTTCAGGTTAAAGGCAGAATATTAGATACGGATAAAAATGCACATCCCTGTACTTAGTCAAAATTTGTTGAAAATAAAAATAGTTACGACAACATCCTTGTACTTATTCAAAAACTGTTGTTAATAAAAACGATAATGGATGAAAAAAAAAGCATTATCCTTGTATTTATTCAAAAAACTGTTATAAACAAAAACAATTATTCCCTTGTATTAATTAGAAAAAACTGTTGCAAAAGAAAAATAGTTACGAAATACAAGTTCATATAAAAATTGTTGAAAGAAAAATAGTTACAAATGAGTTATGGACGATACACAAATACATGTAAAATGTTATGAAAGTTTGAAATGATACAAAAACTTTCTTCAAAACATTGTTAAGGAAAACATGTCAAATTCCTATCTCTCTTTTGTATATTTACACCATTATGAAGTTGAGACGTCTTCTTCATTAAGTGTCGATCAAAAAAGGGCCCTCTTTTATAAATCGTACCTATTAACAAAAAGGTAAGAAAAATCTAAGCATTATTTAATGCAAAGTCAAAAACTCAGAGGAAAACAAAAAACCTCAAAACGAAAGCATGCAAAGGCTTAAGAATAAAACAAAAACTCAAAGAAATCTAAAGTCATGCTGATATTGATATTAATATATTACGGCAAAATAAACTAAGTGTTAACTTAGCCTAAGCCGGATTAATTTATACATTGATTGCGCCTAAGTTGTCAGTTGGGGACTTACAAAGGATCCAACTTTACCCCCGATGGGACTGGGGGTACCCACCAATTGTTGCAAATAAAAAAAAGAACCAAATTCCTTAAACTTTTGTAGATGGGGGGTTGTCTTCACTGGCAGGAGGAGCGACTTGAGATGGAGAGACACGAGCAGCAGGGACCTCAACCTCAGATGAAGAGAAATTTTGACTTTGCTTAGACTTCTCAATCGACTCTCTGGTTTTAGCAATTTCGGCTTCCAAGTCAAAACCCTCTTGGCCCATTTCCGTCAAGACGGGCATTCAGATAAGCCTAACTAACATCGAAGGCTACTTTGTCTTCCAGAGCTTCATAATCCTTCTCCCACTGTTCAACTTCAGCTCTTAACTCATCTTTTTCAACCACAGCAGCATCGTGAGAGGTTTGTAAAGGTGCGAGGGATCTTTCTAGAAACTGGACCCTCTCTGAAGAGCTACGCAGGTTTTCCTGGGTTCGGGTGAGCAATTGTACAAGTTCACCAGAATACACCTCCTTCTTGTCCAACAAAGCCTTCAGGCTCCTAATCTCCTCTGTGTCACGGGAAAGCTGCTCTGCCAATGAAGACTCTAAGACACTTTTGTTCTTACCTGCCTGGTTCAAAGACGCCTTCTCAACGACCAGTTCTGCTACCATAACCCTAACTTGCTGCTCTAAGGTACACTTTTCCTCCTCCATTGCCTCCATGTCAAGTTGTAGACTCTCGTATTGCTCCTTCCAATTATCAGCCTCAATTTGGGAGTCCTTTGTTGTTTGCTCCATCTGAACGACTCTCTGCATGAACTCTGTGCCTATCATATTGATCTACATAAAAAGATAAATTAGATATGGTAAGGCCATATATAAGTACGTATGAGAAGCAAGTTTTACCTTTAAGGACGAGTCCACAATCTCGTTCATCCAAGTGAGAGAACTGTGGCTTTCCATCTTAGATTTCTCAATCGGGCCTATCAATGGCTTTAACCATATATCATCCTGACCCGACTTTTTCAAGAGGCTGCCCGTCGCTGGAACCTCACTATTGTAACTTGTTTCATCACCCCCCTGCTGGAAGACCCTACTTCAACAGTAGAAGGCACGAAAGTAGGGGCGGGTGAAGGAGCCACAAACGAAGCAAATTGAGGAACAGAAACAACAATGGGAGCAGGAGGATAAATAACCACCACGGGAGAAGAATCATCAACGGGAGAAATAGACGGAATTTCCTTAGGAGCAGGGGGAGAGAAAATAGCAAGGGGAGATTCATCAAAAATGGTACCAAAACCTTGACGGAACAGGAGATCAATGGATTCGCGAACAGGAGAGGGAGTTGCATCCTCGGGGGCAGAAAGTTCAAATTCAGGCACGGGAGGATCATCAACGGGTGCAGACTCGTCGTCAGAGACCACCCTCCTCCTACGTCACCTATGGACCAGCGAAACCTCCTCTTCCTCTTCCTCCTCTAAGGTCCTGGACCCACTTTCTTTTCTTTTCGACGAGGAGGAACCAACAATGATCTCCTGGGCCTTTGCCAGGGACAACCTTGAAGCGGACACAGTCATAACATAAATTCCACGAGCAGGAAACCCTAACAAATGAAAGGGATCAGATAAAGCTCAAAAAGGGAAGAAGTAAAAAAAACTTCACTTACCGTGGGTCTTCACTTTCTATCCAAACCTCAGAGAGAAGTACTTCTATGAGCGTTCTTCTAAAGGAGTGATTGATAAGATATTTTCTACCCAATCACGAAAACCGGAGACATTCTCGACGGTTCTCATGGTTGCTGCAAAAAGAAAAAGAAACAGTCACGGTACTGATAATTTATCAAAAACAAAATAAAATAAAAGTGAGCAAAATTGTACTCACGTGCAAGATTCCACTTCTCAGGGAAAGGGGAGATTTTATTCACCTACTAAACCTGCAGTAGGGACAACAACATACTGAACATACCCCCCTCTATCCTTGCAGGGTTCAACTTTATATTGTACTCCCGCAGTCGGTAAAATAACTTTCTCAAATCTGCTATGTGATATGTGGCTCTCTTGGATTTGATGATGTCGTCGTCCACATATACCTCTATCTCTTTGTGTATCATGTCGTGGAAAATGTTTTTCATGGCCCTCATGTAGGTGGTCCCAACATTCATCAGACCTAATGGCATCATTTTATAGCAGTATACTCCCCATGATGTGATGAAGGCCGTCTTTTCTGCGTCCTCTTCATCCATCCAAATTTGATGATAACCTGCAAAATCGAAAAAGGACTGGAGCTCATGCTTGGCGCGATTGTCAATCAGTATGTGTATATTTTGTAGTGGAAAATCATCTTTGCGACTTGCTTTGTTCAAATCTCGATAGTCGACACGCACCCTGACCTTCCCGTCTTTCTTTGGAACCGACACAATGTAGGCTAACCAAGTTGGATATTCAACTACCTTGAGAACTTTTGGCTTTGATTTGCTTGGTGACTTCTTCCTTGATTTTCAGTCTCGTGCCTGTTTTGAATTTTCTGAGTTTCTGCTTTATTGGTTGACACATTGGATTGGTAGGCAACTTGTGAGCCACTATGGATGTGCTCAACCTGGTCATATCGTCATAGGACTATCCGAAAATGTCCTCATGTTCTCTTACGAAACGAGTGTATTCTTCCTTCTCTTATGGTGACAAGTGAATGCTTATTTGAGTTTCTTTTATGGTTTCAGAATCTCCCAAGGTGACTATCTCGGTCTCGTCCAGGTTGGACTTAGGTTTTTTCTCAATGTTTTCAATTTCTCTGACGATTTCCTCAAGTATCACATCTTCTTCTTCTATCTCTTCTGAGTCACTATCCTTATGTTGCGTTGTCTCATTACATGTCACATTCTTTCACCACCCAAAATTTATTAAGGTCGTGATGGAGCCGGACACCACCGTCAGGCAAGACAACCATCAATTAGTTGAAATAAATTCCTGTTTTAACATTTTCGAAATCGTTACCTTTCACTTACAATCCAATGAGCGAATAAAAATTTATTAAATAAACACGACAGGTAAACCATTCAATTTATTAAATAAAATCCCAAACACATCCCAGAACCCGGTGACACAAGTACATGAGCCATTTCTAAGAATTTTACAAACACAACAAAGCTTGTCCAAAATACCAAGGGACAAGGGATTTAAAAATTAAAATACAATACATAGAAGAAGACTATGTCGGCTGCGGGTCGCCTCCGGATAATGCAACTCACCGAAGTCTCCAATGCTGGCCACATCGCGGTGAAAGTACATGTGCAATAAAAATGCACATCAAGTGTAGTATGAGTACGAAAACAATGTGTACTCAGTAAGTATCCCTCCTAACCTCAGAGAGGTAGTGACGAGAGGTCGAATTTGACACTTGCTATAAGTCAGTTTAGTATAATCCAGTGAGATGCTAAGCATGAGTATCATAGGCAATTTAATAATAATCAGGGATAAGAAATATCAACTTCTTTCACATTTAACACATTAAACCCCCGTCATTTCAGTTGGCAATTTAAAACTTCTTAGGCCAATAAATAGTAATAATTACAAGCAAGAAAATGTCGAGGGACGAACGGTGCAGACCAATCAATAATAAAATATGCACTGCCGAGGGTCGAACGGCCCGAACCATAGATGCATCTATCTGCCCCGCTCGCGAATCGAACATGCGACGCGGTTAACATAATACTAGGGCTACCCGGCTCGCGAATCATACATGCGACTCGGGTCCCCGTATAAATATACATAAATACAGGTTCATCCTGCTCGCGAATCATACATGCGACTCAGGCACCCAAAGTTACACATATTCACACCAATAACCCACATTTTTATCAGGAAAATTAGTTGTTCAACGAAGTGATAAAATTCTCCTTTTAATAAACATGAGAATAGTATTTAAAACCTTTATGGAGATTTACTTGCCAATTTTGACAGGGTTCCAAACTCTATAAATTTATCCGAAACACAATTATCCATGGAAGAATAAATTCTCCTTCTAGGTGATTAAGAAAAGTAAACTCTATCCTTCTCATATATTTGGTTACTAATTGAAAGAATCACATGATATTTTATTGACAAGGTCACAAGTACAACAAGTAAAGCATGCTAGTAGGTCCTAGACTACCCGGACATAGCATATTAGTAGCTACACACGGACTCCCGTCACCTCGTGCGTACGTAGTTCCCGCAAACAATAGCACATAATTAATTAGTTAACCTATGGGGACAATTCCCCCTCACAAAGTTACAAAGGAGACTTACCTCGTGTCGATCCTACTATTTAACCAAAGAATTAGATTCTTTGACCAAAGCTATTTTTAGGATGAACACAGGTTTCTGATAATCCAGGAAATAATAACAAATAAAAAAAGAAATAAGTAAATGGACAATAATATGATGCTCAAAAAAGTAAAGTGTATTGTATTCGTAGTTCATATGTTTCTTTACAAGTTAACTTCTATTCCCTTATATAGGGAATTCTTCAGTATAACGTCTACATTTTGCAATGATAATACATTAATGACTAATTATTACATTAATGTAACGTTACAATAAATAACCGTAAATGTTGCGTGAAGGTTGTGTAACGTGCGGATCATTAATTGAAGACCTTTGATTCTGCCCGTAACTCTGTCCGGATTTATTTTGACCGTATCTCTTCTTTGTCTTAATCAAGTTGAGTTTTTTGTAGCTGATTACTTCGTAGGTAAATAATGTCGTGCCTGTTTGCCTCGAGCCTCCTTATAGAATCATGTCTAGCTGTCATGTTTTCCTTGTTCCACGTAACTGGCTGAATCATCAAGAATTATCATACGTGTGAAGCTCTTTTTTACCAATACAGATAGTCCCCCCACTAACAATTTATTTATCGATTAATATTTGGTAAGTGGATATGCATTTATGGCGGGAATATTTTGTCGCCGCTTTACTTCGAAACATTGTATCATTCTCTGAACATAGGCATAGCTTGTCACTTCTATTTAATGTTTAATCCATGTGTCACCTCTGGGTTGGTTCTGCAATTACTCGGCGCTTTTTAGGGCTTTTTTGCGGCTGCATCAGTCATGATGTGACATCTTCAATTATGACTTTAACATCATTTGTTTTTCAATTTTTACGGTTGTCTTTGAGTGTAAATACCTATTTTCTTTTATTTACTTTCACAAAACACTTTCTAACTTGTCTCTTTTATATGTAGACAATTTCTTTCTTGTTTTCGTAAACATGTATTCTTCGAACCAACCTAAAAGAGTGATAGACGTCGAGAATTTGACCCCCTCTTCTGCTCCGACTCAGAGTCGGAGGGGTGGTAGACTGAGGATTTTGGGTTCTACTCCTTTGAGAGGCTCTTCTTCCTTCCAGATTACTTCCCCTCCTTCTGCTAGGTCTTTAGTTTCTCCAAGAGCTAGGGCTTCCACGTCTTCGTCTAGGGGTAGAGAAATCAAGAACCCTTACGCGAACCACGAGTTGATAAAATCATTCATGCTGAGTTTACCTTCACTAGGGATAGCCAGGTCCTTGTAAGTCAGTCTTTATCCTTTGATAGTGCTGATAGGTATCCCACTCTTATCACTGAAGGTCTGATTCCCCTTGTTCGCAGGGAATGTTCTTGGTAGCCTAACTTTCCTATCTTTATTCCGAATAGCAACCAAAGAATTACGTCTTATAAGACGGGATATTCTTACTTTTATACGTACCCTTTTACTTTAGGGTTTAAGACTACTATTAATCAAGTCATCATCGAATTCTGTCCTTTCTTCAATATTTGCTTAGGACAAGTTGGTCCTCTTGTGTGGCGGGTTGTCGCGTGTCTCAGATGCTTATCTTCTTTAGCCTCGGTTCCCTTCACCTTTAATCACCTCATTCATCTTTATTCTCCGACCTTATTTCGTCAAGGGATTTTTACTCTAGCTGCTAGGAGTAAAAGAGTGCTGGTAACCCCTGATGACGATAAGGATAAAGTTTGGTACCTTCGGTACATTTCTGCGCCTACTGCTGGTTTAGTGGGTGAAGAAAATCTTCCCTTCCCCGAGAAATGGAATCATGTATGTGAGTACATTTTAGATCACATTTGTTGTTTTTCTTTTGCTTTAAGTGCTTTATTAACACCGTAGCCGTTTCTTCTTTTTCCAGCAATCATGGGTACTGTTGAGAATGTCTCCGGTATCCATAATTGGGTATAAAAGCTGTTGTCCATTGCTCCGTTAGACTAAAGGTCTAAGGTTGGAAAGTGAAGACTCACGCTAAGTGAAACTTTTGTTTTCTTTCTTTGCTCAAATCTCTTTCTCTTTTTAACCCTTTATTTTTTATAGGGCTTTCTATCCGTGGAGTGTCTGTTGCGTCTGTTCCCAAAATGTCCCTGGCTCAAGCCTTGGAAATTATTGCTGGTTCTTCTTCCTCGAAGAGGAAAGTTGGTGGGTCTAGGGCCTTAGAAGAAGAAGAAGAAGAAGAAGAAGAGGGCACTTTGGTGCACAGGTCACAAAGAAGGAGGGTGATTTCAGATGATGAGTCTACACCCGTGGTTGTGCCTTCAGTGTCTGAAATCAGACCCTCTACCTCTGAAGATGCTTCTCCCTCTCCTGTACATGATTTTGTGGATCACTTGTTCCGTAAAGGCTTTGGCCCCGCTATTAGTGAAGTTCCCTTGGTTGTCTTTCCTGCTTCTTTTAGAGGAGTTCCTTCATCCGCTCCTACTATTTCCTCCTCTCCCTTGGCTATTACTGCTCCCGTTGCTGCTTTGCTTGTGGCTTTCCCAGTTCCTCAGAATTCCGTGCCTGTAGCTTCTTCATCTCTGCCTGCTTATGTGCCTTCTGTTAGGGAAGTAGGGTCTTCCAGCAGGGAGATGCGGCAGGTTCTAATAGAAGTTCCGGCTGAGGGGAGTCTCTTCAAGAAAACTGGCGAGCCTGAAGTGTGGCTCAAACCCTTGATAGGCCCAACTGAGAGGTCCAAGCTTGATAGCCTTAGAGCCCTTACATAGGCTAATGAAGTCGTGCATACCTCTTTGAAGGTAAAGTGCATTCTCATTTCATTTTTGTACATGCAATTTATCGTATCTAATTGATTTCTTTTTTGTAGATCAATCTTATAGGCATGGAGGTCATGGAGAGGGTATCAAATGCGAAGTAAGAAATAAAAGAGTTGCGGGCTGAAGCAGGTAATTGGAAGGGACAATATGAAAGCTTAAGGATCGACATGGATGCCTTAGCAGAAGAAAATAGTACCTTGGAGCGGCAGATGAGAATCATGGAAGCGGAGTTGGTAGTGGAGAAGTCTTCTTCTAATCAGGCTGATAAGGACAACAACATTCTTGAGTCCTCATTTGCTGAGCAGTTGTCCCTTGCCTCAGAAGAAGCTAGGAGTTTAAAAGCTTTTTTGGAGCAGAAAGAGGAATACTTAGGTGAGCTTGTGCAGTCTCTGACCCAGACCCAGTAGGATCTTCGCAATACCTTGGAAACAATTCAATTCCTGGAGAGGTCCGTTGCACCTTTAAGGGCTGCCAAAGAAGCTTCTGAAGCTGAGAAAAAAGGGCTAAGAGCTGAGCTTATGATATGGGAGAGAGATTATGAAGCTCTTGAATACGCGGCAATCGTCGATGTTAGTTGGGCGTACATGAATTCTCACCTCGACAGAAATGAGTCGGGAAGATTTCGACCTTGACCGTGAAATTGCTAAAACCAAAGAAGCCATGGAAAAGGCTAAACAAGGTCCGAATCTTTCCTCGCCTGAAGGTGAGACTCTTGTTGTTCAAGCCTCTTCGTCCCAAGATTCTCCTGCTCCTGCTCCTGCTCCTGCTCCTACTTCCAGTGAAGAAGTTGATCTCCCTCCTCAAGACAATTAAGATGTTGGTTCCTTTTTTTTTTAATTTGATTGGTGATTACCTCCAGCTCCATCGGGGGTAAGTTTTTTGATCTTTGAAAGTCCCCAACTGACAACTTAGGGGCACCTTAATGTAAATACAATATATACGGCTAAGTACTAGTTTAATATTTAGTTTCTACATAGCCGTTTTAACATATCAATGCAGAATATGACTTTTGTTATTGAGTTTCTGTTCTACTCTTTAAGTTTTCTGCATACTTTACTTTTCGAGGTTTTAGTTTTACCTCTGAGTTTTGCATATAGAATGCTTTAGATTACCTGCACCTTTTTGTAATAGGCACGGTATAAAATGTGTGCCTTTTCGTAGTAGGCATAATTTATGAAAGAAGGCCCTTTTTGATCGACACTTAATGAAGAAGACCTCTCAACTTCATAACGGTGTAATAATGCAATAGAGTGATAAGAATTTTTCACATGTTTAAGAATGTTTCTGAGGAATTTTTTTTGTTTGAACTTCCACAACATTTTACATGCATTTGATTATTGTCTAAAACTCATGTTGCAACTGTTTTCTTTTAACAGATTTGACATACACTTGTATTTCGTAACTGTTTTTCGTATGTAATAGTTTTTTCGAGTTAATACAAGAGACTAACTATTTTTTGTTCGTAACAGTTTTTATAAAGGTTGGGGTTTTTACCCGTAACTATTTTTGTTGACAACAATTTTTCAAACAAATACAAGGATTTTGATCTTTCATCTGTAACTATTTTATTTGATAACAGTTTTACATATGAGTACAAAGATTTCATAACTATTTTTAATTACAACATTTTTTGAATGAGTACAATGATGATGATCTTTTATCCCTAACTGTTTTTGGTTACAACAATTTTCTTTTGAATAAGTACAAAGATGTGCATTTCTTCCTCATGGCTAATATATTGCCTTTCAACCTGAACATGTTCGAAGGTTTTTTGGATCAGGCTTTGTATTTGAGTCTTCAGCTCTTTCGATTCTGCTCGTATCACTTTATTTGTTGGGTAGATGGATTTTTAGGCTCGAGCTTTGACTTTCTGATAGTCTTTTTTGCTTCGTTTTAGCCTTCCATACTGTATAGTCCCCCAAATGTTTGAGCTTTAAAGAATGAAATCTCGAGCACTTGACTATTCCTTCCTTGTGGTCCTTTTCCTGAAGAGGAAAAACATGCGGGACTCGAAGGTATATAGTTTTTAGATGATGCCTACTTAACCCTTTAAAACGTCCATCAGAAAGTGTAACCCTAGACCAAGAATTCAGTTACTTCCTCGCGTCTTTGCAGGTCTAATATCATCATCTGGTGATGGGTTAGCTTTATGCCTATCATCTAAAAAGGTTATTAAAATTTTAAATGTTCAAAATAAAATCTAACGTGTGATACCTGACCGGGGGTACTTCTTTTCCTTAGAAGCAGTACTTCTTCAAGTGGATGGCATTCCAACTTGTTGGTACGATTCTGCCGTCTATATCTTCCAGTTCGTAGGCGCCTTTCCCAGCTATGCCTCGGACTTTGTAGGGTCCTTCCCAATTTGGACTTAGTTTTTCTGCACCTGCTTCTTTCGTTGATTGAAAGACTTTTTTGAGGACGAAGTCCCCAATCTTGAAGTATCTGAGATGAGCTTTACGGTTGTAATAACGCTCTATGATTTGTTTTTGAGCTGCCATCTGTATTAGTGCTTCTTCCCTTCGTGGTGCGAGTAGGTCCAGATTAGTCCTCATTTCGTCGTCGTTTGCTTCCTCCGTGGCTGTTGTAAACCTTATGCTTGGTTCGCCAATCTCCACATGTATTAAGGCTTCTGAGCCATGTGAACACCCAATTTTTGCCCCGCATGAAAATTACTCCTAAAAATAATCAAAATAACTTTTAATGAATTTTAGGAACTTTTCTTCATTTAGTTGCATTTCATGCATGTTTAATATTTTAAAATCATAGAAAAATCATAAAAATTGTCACATTTTTCATTTCATGTAATCTTAGGTTTAATTCGCATTTTTAGAAATTAATTACCCTTTAATTGATAGAGTAATATATAGAAGTCACAAAAAATATACATTACCTTAATCAATTAGTTTATTTAATTTGTTAAAATATTAATTAGGTCGTTTTGATAAACGAAATTTAATTAGTAGTAAGATGACTATTTTTGAAAAAATAAAATTTTCCCTTGTTTCATATTGGCCTAATTTCAGGGCCCAAAATCACAAGACCAACCGAATTCTCCACATTACAACCCTAAATCCGTTCTTCTATAAAAACATAAAAAACAATTACCCAAGACCAGGAGGAATTTCCCTAACCTAGCAGCACCTCCACAAAAACATGTCCACGCATCTGCCCCCATTTCCATAAACCACATTATAAAACAAACTCATAAACTCATTTCCCAAATTCAAACATATACCATGACTCTAATACGTTGAATCATTGTGATGACCCAAAAGGTCATCCTAAGTAAATTCAGCTAAATTTGTGTTTCGAGGCTCCAAAAGCCTCCGTTAATCTCACCTCGATATGCCTGCACAGCCCGAGCGTGTAGCTAGGAAGCTTATATGTGAAAATTTGATGAAAATGGAATTTTTGTAACAATTAAATGAATAAAGTTGACTTTGGTCAACATTTTTGGTAAACAGACCCGGACCCGTAATTTGACGGTTCCGGAGGGTCCTTAGAAAAATATGGGACTTGGGCGTATGCCCGGAATCGAATTCTGAGGTCCCAAGCCCGAGAAATGAATTTTTAAAGAAAATTGTTTTCTGAAAATAATAAAGGTTTTTGAAAATAAAGTTTGATGTGAAAACCGTTTTACCGGGCCTGTATTAAAGTTCCGGAGCCCGGAACAGGTTTATTATATGTTATGTGAGTTATCTGTGAAATTTGGTGTAAACGGACTTGAAATGACGTGATTCAGATTAAAATTGGAAAAGTTAAGCTTTATGAAATTTTAAGAAGATTCTAAGAGTTTTGGGTGTTTGATTCAATGGTTGGTTTTGATGATATTTCGGTGGTTTTAGTACTTGAATAAGTCCGTAGGATGTTTTGGAAGTCGTGTGTGTTTTTTGTTTTGAGACCCGAGGGCTCGTGTGAGTCTCGGGTAGCTAACTGGGTGAGTTAAAGTGTAAAAATCTGGTGTTTTGGACTGGTTTCTGGTGTCTGATGTTTCCTTCAGTGCGATCGCACTAGAGTCCATGCGATCGCACAGAGTAATCGTGGGGTCTGGGGTCAAAATGGTTAGTGTTATCGCACCATTCTTGTTGCGATCGCGGAGGGGTCTTGGGGAGTTACTGTGCGGACGCGGGGTGTGGTGTGCAACCGCACAGGGTTAGCATAGGCCTGGGGGCTGGGTAGCATAATACTTGTGCGATCGCGCTCTTGCTCCTGTGATCGCGGAGCTTAATGTCACATACACTGTGCAATCGCATCCCTCCTTCCGCGATCGCACATGTATAATTTCCCCAGCTATTTTAAAAGCTCCAAAATGGAATACTATACGGGATTTTCATATTTTCATCACTTTCTCCTTCCTCCAACCTCCATTGACGACCCCCAAACAAATTCTTCCTCCATAGCCTCTTGGGTAAGTGTTTCTAACATCGATTTCATCCATTTTTCTTCTATAATCACTAGAATCTAGACCTAAAATCCTAAAATCAAAGTAGAAATTAGGGGTTTTGGGTAGAGTTAGGTTTTTGGGAATTTTGGGTAATTAACCCCAATTTGGGGTCGGATTTCAAAACAAATTATATATTTTAACTCGTGGGGGTATGGGCGATCGGGTTTTGGTCCGAGCCTCGTGTTTAGACCAAGTGGGCCTCGGGTCGAATTTTGAAAATTTTGGAAGAATGATAGGAATTGTGTATTTAGGCTATGGGATTGTGTTATTGAGTTATTATTGATACACTTAAGTTAATTATGCCTAGATATTGTCTTTTCGGAGTTGAATTCAAAAGGAAAGGCGGTGTTAGAAGGTTGATTGCTATATTTTGGACCCGAGGTAAGTGTCTTGCCTAACTTTGGTGAGGGAATAGGTATTGTATGCTATGTGCTAAGTGTTTATCATGTTCAATGCATAGGGAAGGTGACGAGTACCTATGCATTGTGTGGCAAGCATGCCCGTGAGTCTAATTTTGATAAAGATCTTGTTATTACTTCCATGTTCGTTATATTATGAACTTGTATCGACTTGGAAGCCGTTATTGTTGGAAATCTTGGTTGATGAACCTATGATGTATTGGTTTGATTGAAAATCCAACTGTTAGGGATATATTTGAATTGATTGGTTACAGCTGAGACCCTTGCCGGGCAATTGTTGTGATATTGATTGATGTTTTTCCCTTGCCGGGTGATATTGAAATGTATTTCCACTATGCTGTACTCCTTGCCATTATATCTGTCATTGTTTTGTGAGGAAGAGTGTAAAGCACGAAGAGTGATGCCGTGCCATGATATTTTATTACATTGCATAGTGAGGAAGAGTGTAAAGAACGAAGGGTGATGCCGTGTCATGATTGACATTGATTATAAGCACAAAGGTTAATGACGTACCATGATTTACATTGATTATAAGAACGAAGGTTAATGTCGTGCCATGATTTATATTGCCTTACATTGTACATTGCATTGTGACGAATAAAGCACGAAGGGTGATGTCGTGCCATGATTTATACTATTTCACATTATACATCGCATTGTGAGGAAGAGAGTAAAAGCACGAAGGGTGATGCCGTGCCATTATTTACATTTCTGGATTTATACTTGTGTCGTTAGATATTGTGTTAAATTGCCTTCCTTGTTTACTTCTATATGCCTAAGTAACTGCTTTATCTCAATTATTTCCCCGTTATCTGCCCCCGTATCCCATGCTTATCTGTTACTTCCTGCTCCTTTCCATGTTATGTGTTGTAGAATAGGACAGGTTATCGATTGTTGTCAAGTCTAGCCTCGTCACTACTTCGGCCGAGGTTAGGCTCGGCACTTACTCAGTACATGAGGTCGGTTGTACTGATGCTACACTGCACTTCTTAATATTGTGCAGACCCCGCATCTGAACCCAGTGGACCGCGTTGAGGGATTCACCTTCAGTCCACCCAGAGCTTCAAGGTATACCCGCTGGCGTTCGTGGGCCTTGGTGTCTCTCCTGCTTTTGGATTCCTTATTGTCTTATCTTTTTCCCCCGTTTCAAAACAATGATGTATTTCTTTTCAGACTATGTATTTAGCACTCTGTTTAGAGAGTTCTTGAGTTGTGACACCCCAGTTTTGGGCTTATGCGACGTTATGTATTTTACTATTTCACTTTGCATTTTCGGATTTCTATTACATTTCCGCTGTTAAAATTCTGAAGTATTTCGTTATTTCTGTTAGGATTTTTAAAGGCATTTTCTTTAATACTGTCGAATTGAGTTGCAAAACTTAGATTGTTTGTGCACGTTGGCTTGTCTAGCGGGTTCAACATTAGACGCAGTCACGGCTTGAAGGATGGGATTTCGGGTCGTGACAATCATGGTCCCCTAGCGACTTCAACAATCAAAATTGTAGCTAGCTGCCGCAGACTTCTTCTCCATCCAAAACAACTCCGTAAACTTCAGTCTAGAATCCAGCTTCATCTCTACCCCAAAACCAGTAAAAAACCCATCAACTTTTAGCCATTAACACCACCAAATAAAGCTCACAAAATCAGCCGAATACAGCCCGTTAACACCACCAACTAAAGCTCACAAAATCAGCTCCTACAGTTTCTAAAAAACCAGCTGAAACTCGTTTCTGAAATCGCTCAAAAGCAGTCTTAAAACGACCTAAAAAATAGCTCGCTTTGTCCAGCGAAAATCAGTTGAAAATTAGCAAAAGAAACCTCCCAAAAATCACTGTCAAAACTCGGTTGAGGTTCGAGGTCTGTGAAGTCTTGTTCGGGATACGTTTTGTCCGTCAGTCGAAGGCGAGTTGGGTTTAAGTTTTCCGGCGTCGGGCGAGTGGATTGTGTTCGTGATCCCGTCGGAGGTCCTTGTGATTTTTCTATTTGGTGGGTTGTCCATTAGAAGCTTTGTATTTATACAAATATTGAAGAAGTTTGCAGCTATTTAAGGTCCACTCCTCAATTTTTATTTATCTTGTTTTGTTATATTCGATTGGTGAATGCTTCATTTGTTATTCTAAGATAGCATGCGTTGAGTTTGTTAATTCGATTAGTTTGCTTATTTTATTGATATCAAATGTTACATATATTCTTTGATTTTGACGAATGGGAGTTGGATCTAATTTTTTTTGTCAAATTAATTTTGCTCTTAAAGTGTGTAGGTTTATCTTGAATAGGTATAATTAATTTTCAACGTACTTTTTTTCTTTTCTTTTGTTTGATAGTTGAAATGTAAAGATAATGAGCAGTAATAGAAGAATACATGTTTGGAGATTATAATTGGCTAAAATTGGAGATTAGATTAATTTCTTAAAACTATATTGTGATAGAGAAGTTTCCGTAAAAATTACAGTTTGTTACACAAATAGGGCCGCGATAGTAAGATATGAGTCAAACTAATCCATCTGCGAATAATGTTCCAATTCATAAAAGCGCTATGATGCTTCAAGTGCGTTCTTAATTGATCAAATCATCGTGATCATGTACATGTTCGCGTGACACAATTACGATTTTTAGAATAAAATCAAGGTACGCGTTCGCGCGACTGAGGCTAAAGTTTTCTTAAATTATTAAGCGTGACCAATTGTGTACACGTACGCGTGACATAATTTAAGCGCCGATTTTCAAATAAATTTTAGGTACTACACTTAGAATTTTAATAATCAAAGTATACGTTCACGTAACTTTGAATAAAAATAAACTTTTATAATAATGAATTCTTTTTATAAAATTATGTACATGTTTACGTGACACAAATAAAGGTTCAAATGATCACTCGTAGAGACACATTTAGGAAAGGATTTCATAAAATATTCGGAATTGCGTACACGCTCGCGTGATGTGATTTTGATTTCTTTTGACAATCAAAACAAAATTACGCGCTTGCGCAACTTTATTTATCTCTTCAAATGAATTCAGTGTCGAGATTTATGTACACGTCCGCGTGACATGATTTTTGACACATCTCAATTTGTGACGGGTTTTACGCATACGTGACCCGTCTCCAAAAATAACTCTTTGAATACAAAAGAATAATAAAGCGGTAAAGAAGATAAAAATGCACATAGGTACAAAAACAACAATTAAACAATCTAGGCCAAGTTTAATCATTAAGCGACCGTGCTAGAACCATGGAACTCGGGAGTGCCTAACACCTTCTCCCGGGTTAACAGAATTCCTTACCCGGATTTTTGGTTCGCAGACAATTTAACAGAGTCAAAATTCCTCGATTTTGGGATTTTTAATAAATAAATGGTGTCCCGGAACACCGTAAAAAATCCGATTGGCGACTCTGAAGAAATAAAATAAGTTCCAAAAATCGAATAATATCACTTAAAGTGGAAAAACTCCCTTATTACCATTACCGGTGAAAAGGAAGGTGTGACAGCTCTGGCGACTCTGCCGGGAATTGGAACTCAGAATCTCTTGTTCAGGGTTCAAGAATTCGAGCTTTTTAATGTGATTTTACTTGGCTTTATTAATTGTGATATTAATGTGTTTTGTGTGTTCAATGTGCTAAATATTATTTATTTACCGCTTTAATATTTATTTGAACTATATTTAAACTGCCTTCTTACGCCTCCCTTCTGAGTCTTCTAAAATTGGTACACACGTTCGCGTGGCCCGCCTTTCTGTTAGAGGTCATACCAAGTAAGAAATACGGGGATGGACTAGCCACTAGTCCGGATAGCCTTTCGTGCTACCGGTACGTCGCTCCCACCCCGACTCGAGTTGTCCGCTCGGGTAATCCAGGTCTAGAACAAAAACCCCAGGTTTAACCCTAGAATGACATAACCTTATGCCGGATCCCTAGTAGGAACGATTATTTGCATCGTGTGCATTTTTTACTTAGGGAACTCAACACAGGGGTTGGGTCCATCTAGGACAGGTGTACCCGAAATAAAGACTATCCTGATGCATCTTACTTGCTACGTGTGAATTTATTTGTTTCGGCTTGTGTGTTGACTAGCTAAAGAAATAAAAACAACAGAAAAATCAAGAGTGAGGTAGAATAGAAAATTCACTCGGTATTGAAAATCCCTGTATTTGAAAATGCCTCGAAACTCTGCCAAAATTTTTGAAAAAAAAAGAGAGAAAGAAAATGTATCTAAAAAAAAAAGTCAATATCATGTTTTGTCGGTTATGTCAAAACTGGCAGAACTACGCAGGTTTGATTCTCACCGGATGTGAGATACGTAGGCAAACCTCATCAGTTCCGGCCCCTATTTTTACAAAAATCAAAAAATATTTTCCTTTAGTTTCTTCTTTAGAAGTCTTTTTCAGAAAATCTCAAACAAAGTAATAAGAATTTTTTTTTTTTTAAACCCAAAAAATATTTTTTCTTCGTAGAAGTCTTTCGTTAGAAAAAAAAATGAAAGCAAAATCCCAAAAAAATATTTTCTACCTTTTCATTTTTACAATTTTCAAAAAAGAAAATCCAAAAAATATATATTTTCCTTTACTTTCTTTTATGGAAAGTCTTTCTTTGAGACCTCAATTTTTAAAAAATCCAAAATATATTTTCCTTTAATTCCTTCGTTAGAAGTCAATTTTTTTATAAAATCTCAAATAAATTAGTAAGAATTCTTTTTAAAAAAAAATCCAAAAAAACATTTTTGTCGTAGAAGGCTTTCATTAAAAAAAAGACATATGAAATCAAATCCAAAAGAATATTTCCTACCTTTTTTTAAAGTCTTTTTCTCAAAAATTCAAAACTAAAATCAAAGATCCAAATAAAAAATATTTTCTTTCGTCTTTAGAAGTCTTTCTTTCAAAAATTTTGAAAAAAAAAAGAGAACCAAAATATAAGATACAAAAACATTTTCATTCTTCTTTCGAAAATTGAAAAGAAAATTCAAGGTTCAAAAATATTTTCTTTCGTCTTTAGAAGTCTTTCTTTCAAAAATTTTGAAAAAAAAAAGAGAACCAAAATATAAGATACAAAAACATTTTCATTCTTCTTTCGAAAATTGAAAAGAAAATTCAAGGTTCAAAAATATTTTCTTTAGAAGTATTTCTCTCATAAATTAAAAAAAAAAGTCCAAAAAATCCAAAAAAAAATTCCTTTCTTCTTTAGAAGTTTTTCTTTTGAAATTCTAAAAAAAAAACAAAAAGAAGCAAAATTCAAAAATATTTTCTTTCTCCTTTAAAAGTCTTTTCTTTTCAAAATCCTAAAAAAGAACAAAAAAAAAATCTAAATCCTAAAATATTTTCTTTCTTCTTTTTAAGTCTTTGTTTAAAAAAAATATATACGAAAAACAAAATTCAAAATCCAAAACAAAAAAAAAGAAAGCGTTGGGTTATTTACTTTATTCTCAATCTTCCCGAACTACGCAAGATCTGATTCATGCGGCGTCATGATACGTAGGCAATCCCCATAGGATTCGATTATAACCATAAAAAAAATAATTAAAAAAAAGTGAGAGAAGAAGAAAGTGAAAAAAAAGAAAGAAAGAGGGAATGATAATAAGGACCGAGTGAGTCCCCTTTAACATGTTTTTTTTTGAATTGTGAAGAAAGTTTGAGGTGGTCGGTTTGTGGTAAGCTGCAACACAATTCAGAAGGTCCAAGAAAAAATGCCAATGACAACTGACATCGAAGCTGTTACGAGTGCTCATGAGATTCAGGGTCAGAGGGTTCAACAAGAGTCCATTGTGGCTGAGGAAAATAGAGTTTTAAAACGAAAAATGGCGGAAATGTGTCAAGCATGGGCCAATGACCAAGGACCGCCCTTTTCTTCTCATGGTTTCCCAGAGTTCACACCCATCTCAACTACTGCCACTCCGGTCTCTTTGCCTGATCAATCTTGTCCACCTGGGTTCATTCCTTATCCCAACTGTACAACTACTGCTGGAACTTCTGTTACGTGCTCCCAAAGTGTGCCATTGACAACCAATCAGACAACCTCTGCTGTTATGCCCGTCTTCACTATCCCACAACCAATAGCGGTACAGAAGAAAAGTCATGAATCACAATTTGCTACACATCAAGAACAGTACCATTCTCCTGAGTACCACTCGTACCTATTTTATCTTCCTGCAAATATTGAGAAGCCTGCCCGAAAGATGGCACAGGAAGAAATGACCCATAGACTGAAAAGCTTAGAACAACAATTGAAAAATATGCAAGGGTTGACATGTCAGAAGAGTACTACTTTCAAGGATCTATGTATGTTCCCCGATGTCCACTTGCCACATGGTTTCAAGACTCCCAAATTTATAAAGTATGATGGACACGGAGACCCCATAGCCCGCCTGAAAAGGTATTGCAATCAGCTAAGAGGTGCATGAAGAAATGAAGAATTGCTAATGGCTTATTTTGGGGAAAGCCTTACGAGGGTAGCCTCTGAATGGTTTACTGATCAAGAAACACCTTACTAGTATGTCCGGGATGACATGGCCCAGGCCTTTGTCAAACAGTTTCAATACAACATTGACATCGCCCCAGACCGCAATTCCCTTTCCAATCTGAAGAAGAAACCAACTGAAAGTTTCAGAGAATATTCCATTAAATGGAGAGAGAAAGCGGCTAGAATTAAGCCACTCATGGATGACCACGAGCTAATCACTGTCTTCCTTAAGGCTCAAGAGCCGGATTATTTTCAAAACATGATATTCGCAGTTGGCAAGTCCTTCTCGGAAGCAATCAAAATGGGACAAATGGTTGAGAATGGCCTAAAGACAGGCAAAATTATAAGCCAAGCAGTTCTCAAAGCCGCAACTCAGGCTGTCCAAATTGAATCTGGTAGTTTTAGTGACATGAATGAGAAAGATGAAGAAATCATGATGTCATCAGGGTTGAGAAGAGGTCCTAGGAGAACATCTCGAAGGTATGACTAGCCTCGTCTGTTTTCCGATGATTCCCCTGAGCAATCATATCCACCTCAGAACCCACAATACTCTTTTGCTCCTCCTGAGTATGTTGTTGAGCCACCAAGACACCCCAGAAGGCGAGCATCGCAAAATCTCCACGAGCCTCCACAGAATTTCCAAGTGCCCTATAACCCACATTCAAGTAAGGGGTATAGAGGAGAACAAAAGGTTGAAAGATAATTTTACACCAATAGGAGAGTCATATGCAAGCTTGTTTGAGAAATTAAAGCATTATGACATGATTGCACCTATTCCTCCAAATCATGTGGATCCACGTGCAAGAAACTTTGACCCTTCTGAAAGGTGTGAATACCATTCCAATGCCCAGGGGCACGATGTTGAAAGTTGTCGGGATTTGAAAAGAGAAATAGAAAGGATGATCCAGGAATATCACGCAGAATCCTTTACCTACACATGATGATACACACTTTTTGGGATGACGCATGGTGACAGGGAGTATGATAATCCTCTCGGGAACTCGCTGACTGACGTTAATGATATTGAAATTTGAGAAGGTTCTGCTGATTCTGATGAGCAAATTTGTGGCTAAATGTCAAGCTTAGCAATTGAAAAGTCATTCCCTCCTCACGAGGAAAGAATCTTGGTAGCTTGTTTTGATGTTTTATTCTATTATCTGGGTTATTTTAGGGTTGTGATCCAGATTTTATTTGTTTTATTGAGTCAAACCCTTCTATCCGTCTGTTCTGTGTGTGTTAGTATTGTCTGTCTGTTTTGTTGTTATCCGAGTTATTTTAGGGTTGTAACTTGGATTTTAGGTTGTTTGTCTTGTTGTCTACTCAATGAAATACAATTTGTCCTTTTGTGTCATTCCATGCTTAGTTTTTTCCCGCTAGTTTTAGTGATATGACATGCATGCGGAAATTTTTGCCAGATCTTAAAAACTGATTTAGTCTTAAATGAGATAAGTGAGAAAGAGACACTTTTGAGTATGAATAAAGAGTTGAAATACTTTGGAATTGAGGTTGAGTAAAATTCACCTTCAAATCATTGTAAAGATCAGGCTTGATGATGTTTAATCAATTGAGGCTTGGTTGAAAGTTTGACATTAATGGATGGAAAGTGTCTTTCGACCACGACACACCAAGAAGATAGACATGTTCATCAACGCTATGATCGCAAAAAGATAATATGGTTTGGCGTTCTCGAGGCTGGGATGCCCTTTTTCTTCTATCTAAACACTTTATACCATTCTCTATCATTTTTGAGCTGGTGTCATTTTTCTTTGACCACCCTCTTTTGGAATCAAGTTTAGAGTCAAAAGTCAAAAACAAAAGTGAAAATGTAAAAAATGAAAATGAAAAAAAATATCCATGCCCCAAGAGTATAAACTAGGGCAACTCTTAGAAAGTTCAAATGAAAAAAGAGAGAGAAGAAAAGAACAGTCAAATTCCATGCCCTCATAAAATAAAAGCTTGGGCAATTTATTTTGAAAAAAAAAATAAGAAAGAAAAAAAAAGTAGAAAGAAAGAAAAATGAAAAATAAAGAAGAAGGAAAAGACAAAGAAAAGAAAAAAAGATAAAAAAAATATATAGTTAGGTCAGATGTTTGAACTACGTTAGACCTGATTCCTTAGAAAAAAAGGATACGTAGGCTTTACACGGTTCGGTCCAACCAAATAAAAGTATAAAAAAAAAAGGGAAAAAGAAAAATCTAGAAAAAATCCCCAGTAGCTAAAACTGGGGCAGAAATTTTATTTCACTTTAAAAAGAGTCGATTTCAAGAGTTGTAAGTTTATAACCCCTCATTCTAAGTCTACTTTAAGCCTTCATGCCAACCCTCCTTTCCAACCCTATCCAAAAGTCTTCCAAATAAAGACCTCCTGATATGCCTTAAAGAATGTCAAGAGAAGCATGCAATGAGCAATGATTGTTACGCGACATAGAACATTGTTAGTTGCTCACGCAAGAAAGCATGGAATGAGCAACAGTTGCCACATGACATAGAACACTGTCAAGTTGCTTACAAAAGAAAAAGAAAAAGAAACAAAAAAGAAAAAATGAGAGAGTCTTACTAGTGAAAACCCTCACGGGCACTATAAGGCGATGGTAAGTAGAGATAAATAAATGAGAGAAACTTGTTGGTGAAAACTCCTCGTGGCACCACTAGTCGAAAGTGAGTCGTGAAGCTGATGTAAAGGATTTGGCATGAACAAGCCCGACTTCAAAATCATAAGAATGATAAAAGGAAAGATTTGGTCAGTTTGATAGATCGGCCATTAAGTCCAAAATGCATGTCATGATCATTAAGGCTAGTTACCGCAAAATAAAAAATAAAAAAAAAAAGAGAAAAAAAATAACTCTTCCTTCTGTCCTTCCGACAGGGGCATTTCTTGTTAATACTTGTTTCTTTGCGTCATTGTGTCCTTCACTCTGAGTCAGTCCTTGTCAAAACGAGCAAGAAAAGATTTCAAAATCTGCTATCAGCTTTTCAGTTGCACAAAAGTGAATTTGGCCAGCAACTCGGTTTTTAGAGTCAACATGAATTGAGGGTTCATGCAGGGGCATCCCCCAAAAGATCCTTGTCAGCCTACTTGGCGCAAGCAAAGATAACTGGTGATTCCCTTTGACAGTTAAATTGCTCCAAAAGGCAAAAAGTCATTCAAGATATCAGAAAAGGTCGCCTAAGCAAAGATATCTTGTTGGGATAAGGCTAACTGAGCCAAAAATACAAATGGCACTGAGTGTGAACAATCAGAGTTGATGTAGAGCAAAAGTCTCATGAAACGGACTCAAGCTGATCGAGCAAAAGCCAAGCTGCTCAGGATTCAAGGCCACAAACCGACCACCACTTTCAAAACTGACAAAATTGTCTTTGTTTGAAACAGGAACAAAGCAGTGCAAGAGTTTGCTCAAAGACACAAAAAAAAGAGAAGAACCGACAAAGGTAAGTTTCTCAAATCTTTGCCTTTATCTGTGTGCATAAAATCTTGCCATTGCTCTTCGAATTTTCCTCCTAGGATAAAATGTCCTAGTCTGATGGATTCTCCAATAAAAATCTTAGTCTGATGAATTTTTCTCCTAAGATAGAAAACCTAGTCTGATGAATTTTCTTAGGATCGAAATCTTAGTCTGATGAATCTTTCTCCTAAGATACCAAAAAAAAAGACCTAGTCTGATGAGTTTTCTCCTAGGACAGAAATCTTAGTTTGATGAATCTTTCTCCTAAGAAAACCAAAAAAGAGGACCTAGTCTGATGAATTTTCTCCTAGGATCGAAATCTTAGTCTGATGAATCTTTCTCCTAAGAAAACCAAAAAAGAGGACCTAGTCTGATGAATTTTCTCCTAGGATCGAAATCTTAGTCCGATGAATTTTCTCTTAAGACAGAAGACCTAGTCTGATGAACTTTCTCCTAGGACAGAAATCATAGTCTGATGAATCTTTCTCCTAAGATAACCAAAAAAAAGAGGACCTAGTCTGATGAATTTTCTCCTAGGATCGAGATTTTAGTCCGATGAATTTCTCCTAAGATAGAAGACCTAGTCTGATGAACTTTCTCCTAGGATCAAAATCTTAGTTTGATGAATCTTTCTCCTAAGATACCAAAAAAAAAAAATTCTTAGTCTGATGAACCTTTCTCCTAAGATAACTAAAAAAAGACCTAGTCTGATGAATCTTTCTCCTAGGATCGAAATCTTAGTCTGACGAATCTTTCTCCTAAGATAGAAGACCTAGACTGATGAACTTTCTCCTAGGACAGAAATCTTAGTCTGATGAATCTTTCTCCTAAGATAATAATAAAAGATAGAACACCTAGTCTGATGAATTTTCTCCTAGGATTAAAATCTTAGTCTAATGAATCTTTCTCCTAAGATAATAATAAAAGATAGAACACCTAGTCTGATGAATTTTCTCCTAGGATTAAAATCTTAGTCTAATGAATCTTTCTCCTAAGATAAGAAAACCTAGTCTGAAGAATTATCTCCTAGGATAATTTTTTTTTTTAAAAAGGAGTCCTGTTTTGTTTTTAAAAAAAAGTTTGTTCATGCCTCAGAAAATAAGCATTGGGGCAATTTGTTTAAAAGAATGAATTTCTCATTACAAAATAAAAATAAAAAATTGAAAAACAAAAATGCTTCTTGGTTCGTTTTAGCATAGGGTATACACTTCCTGGTTGATGCCAACATAGGGTATACACTCCCTAGTTGATAATTTTCCAACATAAGGTATGCAATCCCTAGTTGATTTTATTTACCAACATAGGGTATACACTCCCTAGTTGATACCAACATAGGGTATACACTCCCTAGTTGATGATTTTCCAACATAGGGTCTCCAATCCCTAGTTGATGATTTTCCAACATAGGGATTCCACTCCCTAGTTGATGCCAGCATCAGCTGATGCCGACATAACTCGATGCCAACATAGGGTCTTCATTCCCTAGTTGATGCCGACATAACCCGATGAATCTCATTTCCAGACACCGGCGTAACCCGGTGATCTTTTCTTGACGACAGAATAACCTGTCAATTCTCTTTCAACATAGGGTCTCCAACCCCTAGTTTATTTTACCTTTGGGCATAGGGTATCCACTCGCTAGTCTACAATAACTCCGGGTGCACTGTTCTCGGCTTTTTATTGCTTTCAATAATAAAGTAGCATAGATTTCGTTACAATAACTCACAAAATTTTCGTTCGTTTGTTTTGATTTTGCGAAGGTTAAAATGGATTCAAAACGACCATAAGAAGAAGTTTTGATCCAGAATAAAAAAAAAGAAAAGAAAAAGAGTTGAACCCCGAAGTGCAGAAGTGGGAAAGACGTGGACTATTCAGGACGAGATTGAAGTCATCCGTTTTGTATATCCTGTCTGGATCCGAAAAGCTGAAGAAGATTTAACCAACACCTACAACGAACAAGCATCAAGATTCAAATCGGAGTCTGTACAAAGAAGCAGCCAAGACTCAAGATCAAGCTTCAGAAGACCCGTAGATTGGAATTTTGTAACTCGTAGCTAATAGGCATAGTTAGTCTTTTTCATTTAGATTTTTATGTAACAGCAGGACCATGAACCAGAGCCTCGGACGGAACCTCGCTCGACTCTCGAACGCATCACTCCATCACTCCAAAACTTCCAGAACTACACTGACCTGATTCCTTTATAGCCAAGGATATGTAGGCAACCTCCGAAGCAAGGTTCGATCAAATCTCTTTCAAAATGATTCCAAATGGAGTATCAAACGGGAAAAATTTTCTCGTGGTTACTCACTTTATCTTTTCCCGAAAACTCTTCATGTTCTCGAGCAAAGAGGGGCAGCTGTGAACACCCAATTTTTGCCCCGCATGAAAATTACTCCTAAAAATAATCAAAATAACTTTTAATGAATTTTAGGAACTTTTCTTTATTTAGTTTCATTTGATGCATGTTTAATATTTTAAAATCATAGAAAAATCATAAAAATTGTCACATTTTTCATTTCATGTAATCTTAGGTTTAATTCACATTTTTAGAAATTAATTACCCTTTAATTGATAGATTAATATAGAAAAGTCACAAAAAATATACATTAGCTTAATCAATTAGTTTATTTAATTAGTTAAAATATTAATTAGGTCATTTTGATAAACGAAATTTAATTAGTAGTAAGATGACTATTTTTGAAAAAATAAAAAATTTCCTTGTTTCAAATTGACCTAATTTCAGGGCCAAAATTCACAGGCCCAACCGAATTTTCCACATTACAACCCTAAATCCCTTTTTCTATAAAAACATAAAAAAATGACCGAAGACCAGGAGGAATTTCCCTAACATAGCAGCACCTCCACCAAAAGATGTCCACGCCTCTGCCCCCATTTCCATAAACCTCATTATCAAACAAACTCATAAACCCATTTCCCAAATTCAAACCTATACCATGACTCTAATACATTGAATCACGGTCCCCTAGCGACTTCAACAATCAAAATTGTAGCTAGCCTCCATAGCCTTCTTCTCCGTCCAAAACAACTCCGTAAACTTCAGTCCAGAATCCAGCTTCATCTCCACCCCAAAACCAGTCAAAAACCCATCAACTTTTAGCCATTAACACCACCAAATAAATCTCACAAAATCAATCGAATACAGCCTCAAAATCAGCTCTAACTGCTGCAACAAATGCAGCAACAGTTTCTAAAAAACCAGCTGAAACTCATTTCTGAAATCGTTCAAAAACAGTCTAAAAGCGACCTAAAAAATAGCTCGCTTTTTCCAGCGAAAATCAGCTGAAAATCAGCAAACAAAACCTCCCAAAAATCACTGTCAAAACTCGGTTGAGGTTCGAGGTCCATGAAATCTTGTTCGGTATGCGTTTTGTACGTCAGTCGAAGGCGAGTTGGGTTTACGTTTTCTAGCGTCCGGCGAGTGTATTGTGTTCGAGATCCCGTCGGAGGTCCTTGTGATTTTTCTCTTTAGTGGGTTGTTCGTTAGAAGCTTTGTATTTATACAAATATTGAAGAAGTTTGCAGCTATTTAAGGTCCACTCCTCAATTTTCAGTTATCTCATTTTGTTATATTCGCTTGGTGAATGCTTCATTTGTTATTCTAAGATAACATGCGTTGAGTTTGTTAATTCGATTAGTTTGCTTATTTTATTGATATCAACTGTTACATATATTCTTTGATTTTGACGAATGGGAGTTGGATCTAATTTTTTTTGTCAAATTAATTTTGCTCTTAAAGTGTGTAGGTTTATCTTGAATAGGTATAATTAATTTTAAACTTAACGTACTTTTTTTCTTTTCTTTTGTTTGATAGTTGAAATGTAAAGATAATGAGAAGTAATAGAAGAATACATGTTTGGAGATTATAATTGGTTAATATAGGAGATTAGATTAATTTCTTAAAACTATATTGTGATAGAGAAGTTGCCGTAAAAATTACAGCTTGTTACACAAATAGGACCGCGATAGTAAGTTATGAGTCAAACTAATCCATCTGCGATTGATGTTCCAATTCATAAAAGCGCTATGATGCTTCAAGCGCGTTCTTAATTGATCAAATCATCGTGATCATGTACACGTTCGCGTGACACAATTACGATTTTTAGAATAAAATCAATGTACGCATTCGCGCGATTGTGGCTATAGTTTTCTTAAATAATTAAGCGTGACCAATTGTGTACACGTACGCGTGACATAATTTAAGCGCCGATTTTCAAAAAATTTAGGTACTACACTTAGAATTTTAATAATCAAAGTATACGTTCACGTAACTTTGAATAAAAACAAACTTTTATAATAATGAATTCTTTTTCTTAAAATTGTGTACATGTTTACGTGACACAAATAATGGTTAAAATGAACACCCGTAGAGACACATTTAGGAACGGATTTCATAAAAAAATCGAAATTGCGTACACGCTCGCGTGACATGATTTTGATTTCTTTTGACAACCAAAACAAAATTACGCACTTGCGCAACTTTATTTATCTCTTCAAATGAATTCAGTGTCGAGAAGTATGTACACGTCCGCGTGACATGATTTTTGACACATCTCAATTTACGACGGGTTTTACGCATACGTGACCCGTCTCCAAAAATAACTCTTTGAATACAAAAGAATAATAAAGCGGTAAAGAAGATAAAAATGCACATAGGTACAAAAACGGTAATTAAACAATTTAGGCCAAGTTTAATTATTAAGCGACTGTGCTAGAACAACGGAAATCGGGAGTTCCTTATACCTTCTCCCAGGTTAACAGAATTGCTTACCCAGATTTTTGGTTCGCAGACAATTTAGCAGAGTCAAAATTCCTCGATTTTGGGATTTTTAATAAATAAATGACGTCCCGGAACACCGTAAAAAATCCGGGTGGCGACTCTGAATAAATAAAATAAATTCCAAAAATCGAATAATGTCACTTAAAGTGGAAAAACTCCCTTATTACCCTTACCAGTAAAAAAGAAGGTGTGACAGGCCATAGACAAGTGCGAATGGAGTTTCTCCCGTGGTTGTTTTTGAAGTTGTTATGTATGCCCATAGTACCGCTAGTAACTCATCAGGCCAATTTCCTTTGTCTTTATCTTGCCACTTCTTTAGATTGTTGATGATGGTTTTATTTGTTGACTCAGCTTGACCATTAGCCACGGGGTGATATGGAGTTGAAGTGATCCGTTTGATTTGCCAGCTTTCAAAGAATTCTGTGATTTGCGAGCCTATGAATTGTGGGCCATTATCACACACGATCTCCTTTGGTATCCCAGAGCGGCATATTATGTTTTGCCATAAGAAGCTTTTAACTTCTTTTTCTCGCACCTATTTGAATGCTTCTGCCTCTACCCATTTTGTAAAATAGTCGGTTAGCACGAGTAAAAACCGTACCTGTCCTTTAGCTGTGGGAAGAGGTCCTACTATGGCCATGCCCCATTTCATGAAGGGCCATGGGGATATTATTGGATGTAATAATTCCCCTGGTCGATGCATGTTATTGGCAAACCTTTGGCATCTATCGCATTTGGATACGAAGTTCTTAGCTTCTTCTTCTGTCTTAGGCCAATAGTACCCAGCTCTGATTAGGGTTTTTACCAAGGATCTTGCCCCTGAATGATTTCCACAGTGTCCTTCGTGGACTTCTTTCATCACGAACTCCCTTTGGTTAGGTCCGAGGCATTTTTCTAGGGGCCCTCCGAACATCTTACGATGTAATGAGTTGCGAATGAGGCAGTACCATGCAGCTTTGCGGCGAAGTGCTTGAGCTGTTTTCTTGTCTTAAGGTACGGTGCCATTCTGCAAAAAAGTTAAAACTTCGTTTCTCCAATCCCAGGTTAAATTGTTAAAAGTTACCGAATTTCTGTCCTGGTCGATTGCTGAATGAAATAGATGAACGACAATTGCATTATCTTTGTTTGTTACTTCCGTGACTGCTGCGAGGTTAGTTAATGCATCTGCATCTGCATTTTCCTCTCTAGATATTTGTATTACCTTCCATGTTTTGAATTGTCTCACGAGCTCTCGTGATTTTTCCAAATATTGTTGCATCCGAGTCTCTCGAGCAATGTAAGTCCCCTGCTTCTGATTTACTACCAGTTGGGAGTCGCTTTTGATTACTATTTGCTCGATTGAAAGTTCTCGTGCAAGTTCTAGTCCTGCAATGACAGCTTCATACTCTGCTTCATTGTTAGTTATAGGATAACATTTGATAGCCTCTCGTGTCTTTTCACCCGTGGGTGATATTAAGACTATGCCTAAGCCGACACCTTTTATATTGGAAGAACCATCGGTAAATAGGGTCCATAGACCCGGATTAGCACCGTTAAAGAGTTGTAACTCTTTTTCCACTTAAGGGACAATGCTATTACTAAAGAGCGAAAAAATCAGCTAAGATCTGAGACTTAATATATTATTTCATGCTCACTTAATTCTATGGCCCACTTGGCTAATCTTCCTGATATTTCTTGTTTATGCAGTATGTTTCTTAATGGATACGAGGTTACAACTGTGATTGGATGACATTGAAAGTATGACCTTAATTTTCTAGATGCCATGATTAGAGCTAAGGCTAACTTTTCTAGATGTGGATATCTAGTTTCAGCATCTAGTAATGCCTTGCTTACATAATAAATATGATATTGTTTACCTTTATCCTCCTTTACCAATATTGCACTTAAAGCAATTTCCGAGACGGCAAGGTAGACGTACAACCTCTCCCCCTCCTTTGGCTTTGACAGCAACAGAGGTTTTGATAGATAAGCCTTTAGGTCTTTGAGAGCCTGTTGACATTCTTCAGTCCATTCGAACCGATTTTGCTCTTTGAGAACTGTAAAGAATTTAAAACTTTTTTCGGAAGATTTGGAAATAGATCTTCCTAAGACTGCAATTCTTCCCGTTAGTCTTTGAACTTCTTTTTTGTTTATAAGTACATCAGGTATTTCTTCTATAGATTTAATTTGAGTGGGATTTACCTCTATTCCTCTGTTTGATACAAGGAAACCCAAGAATTTACCTGATTCTACGCCAAAAGCGCATTTTTCTGGATTCAGCTTCATATTATACATGCGTAAAATGTCAAATGTAATAGAGAGATGCTGGAGATGGTCTTCCGCCCGTGTTGATTTTACCAGCATGTCATCGATGTAAACTTTCATCATTTTTCCCAGATGTTCCTGGAACATCTTAGTCACTAGCCTTTGATAGGTAGCTCCAGCGTTTTTAAGCCGAAAGGAATGACTTTATAACAATAAGTCCCCCTGTTTGTAATAAAGGAGGTTTTTTCCTCGTCTGAGGGATCTATTTTAATTTGATTATAACCAGAATACGCATCTAGAAAGCTTAACAATTCATGACACGCAGTGTCATCAATCATTTGATCTATATGTGGTAATGGGAATAAATCTTTGGGACATGCTTTATTTAAATCAGTATAATCTATGCATACTCTCCATTTTCAATTCTTTTTAGGTACTACCACAGTGTTAGCTAGCCAGTTAGGGTATGTTACCTCTCGTATTAAACCAATTTTCAAGAGTTTCTGTACCTCTTCGTTAATCACTTGGTTCTTGAATGGCCCTTGCTTTCTTTTCCTCTACTTAACATGCCTGAAGGATGGATCTTCATTTAGTTTATGAGTCATCACTTCTGGTGGGATACCTGTCATATCTGAGTGGGACCACGCAAAGCAATCTGTGTTAGCCTTTAAATAATCAATTAACTTACGTCTTCGATTGGGGCTCAGCCTCGTTCCTATATGCACTTTTTGTTCAAACAATGGAACAACTTCGAGCTCTTCCGTAGTTGTTTTGATGTGTTCGTCTTCATCCTGTTCTTGGATGACTTTCAGTCTGGAATCTACGACCGTGTGATCCAATGCATCTTCCATGGTGACTTGATTTACCTTCTCAAGAGTATCTCCTTCCGTATCTGTTTGAACACTCTCCTCTTATGTACCTGTTGGGTCAGTAATTGTTTTGTACCTGTTTGGATGGTGACGTTTGTCTGGAAGATTTCTCTATCTTTCGGTTCTTTCGTCTCTACTTTTTTGTTATAATGCACCATGGAATTTATATCTTTTGGAGGTCTGTTGATCACCTCTAATCTGTCTGATTCCCCATTCTGAAGGGAATTTAATTACCTGATGTAAGGTGGATGGTACTGCTTTCATGTCGTGGATCAAGGGCCTTCCCATGATTACATTATAAGCCATGTTAGTAACAATGACTTGGAATTTGGTGTTTTTAGTTACTCCCTCGGCGTAGGTGCTAAGTTCGATCTCCCATTTGGTTATCACTTTAGAGTAGTCAAACCCTGATATGGCTTGTGCCTTTGGGATCACCTGATTTCCCATGAGCATTTCTTCCACGACTCTTAACAAGATGATATTGACTGAACTAGCTGGATCAATCAACACTTTTTAACGTTAGTGTCATGAATGGGTAAGGATATTACCAGAGCATCGTTGTGGGGTATCATTAGCCTGCCAAAATCTGCATCATCAAAGGTTATATCATCTACATCTGGATTTTGTCGAACCTGCTTTCTGTGGATAATTGTGACATTCGAGGCTATTTTGCAAACTATTCCGTTCACTTCCTCTCCTCCATGTATCACATTGACGGTTCTTTTTGGAGATGGAGGCTTCGGGGGCTCGTGCATGTTCTTCATATATGCCTATTTACCTTTATCACTAAACAATTCTGTTAAATAGCCCTGTTTCAATAATTGTTCTATTTCACCTTGTAAAAATATGCAATCTGCAGTCCTGTGTCCATGATCAACACCAGAAATCTGGGTTCCTCTTATTTGGGTTTGACCGCATTTCTTTGGGCCATCTAACCTTATCTCCCATATTTCTTAATATTGAAACAAGTTCAGGGGTACTTACATTAAAGGTGTGATCCCCAATTCGTGCATTACCTCTAGGTCGTTCATCTCGATCCTTTCTAGATCTAGATGAGGATGAGCACGCATCTCTGCTTGTTGGTCTATAATATGACCTAGTGTTTTCGAACCTGGGACGAGTTTCGCGTCCCAATGGTCCTAAATAAGGATCATACCTGTTTTTACCTAATCTCCTGTCTGATCGGAACGTCTGGATCTGGTATGATTTTCATCTTTCTAACGAGCAATGGTATCTTCTTTTATCCGAAGTTTAGTATTGTACCTGTTGTAAACATCATTCCACGTTGTAGCTGGGAATTCTCTCAAGCTTTCTTTGAGTCTCCTCGTGGCTTCTAAGCTTTTGTCATTTAGGTTACCTGCAAATGCCATGGCTGCCTAATTATCAAGCACCCTTGGTAGTTGCATTCTTTCTCGCTAGAACCTGTCTACAAATTCACAGAGTAGTTTCTTGTTTCCTTGCTTTATTTGAAATATGTCCTCCATTCTTTTCTTGATTGTTTGTGCACCAGAGTGTTCTTTTATGAAAGAATCTGCAAGCTCAGCAAAAGAATCAATTGAATTTTCAGGGAGAAGAGAATACCAGGTTAGGGCTCTTTTGGTAAGTGTTTCTCCGAATTTTTTGACAAGGACTGATTCAATCTCTTGTTTTGTTAAGTCGTTTCCCTTTACTCCGGTGGTAAAATTAGTCACATGGTCGCGTGGGTCATTTGTTCCGTCATACTTAGGAACGTCAGGCATTTTAAACTTCTTGGGTATAAGCAAGGGTGCTGCGCTTGGTTTCCAAGGTTGTTGAGAATATCTATCAATATCAATGCCTTTGATAACAGGTGGTACTCCAGGAATTTTCTCGATTCGATCGTTTTGTTCCTTCACCTGTTTTTGCAAGGTTAGTAGTAAATTTTGTAATTCAGAGTTATTAGTCATACCTGGTCTCGCTTCGAGAGATTCTTTAGGAGTGTCATCCCTTGTTGAGATTACCAACCCAGACTGAGGATTTTCCACGGTGATAGTGTTATTGGGAGGTGGTAAGAGTGATGCAGGTGATACCGCTGGTAATCCCCTTGCAAATTCTTGCAAAGCTTGGCCCACATACTCTGCAATCATTTTTTTTACTCGATCTTGTTCTACCGTTTGTTCATTATTATTGTGGTTGTTATCAGATCTTTCTGGGGATTGTTCCATTGAACCACGTGGGGTTCGTGAAGGTGATGGAACTGGGGTTCCATTCCTCTGTTGGTTGTTGTCGTTGGAGTTCGACATAGTTTAGAGGATATCGATTGAAAAGCAAACAAAGATTATCAGATTCCCGGTAACGAAACCAATTTATTTAACCAAAGAATTCGATTCTTTGACCAAAGCTATTTTTAGGACAAACACGGGTTTCTGATAATCCAGGAAATAATAACAAATAAAAAAAGAAGTAAATGGACAATAATATGATTCTCAGATGTTCAGATGTTTCTTTACAAGTTAACTTCTATTCCCTTATATAGGGAATTCTTCAGTATAACGTCTACCTTTTGCAATGATAATACATTAATGACTAATTATTACATTGATGTAACGTTACAGTAAATAACCGTAACTGTTGCGTGAAGGTTGTGTAACGTGCGGATCATTAATTGAAGACCTTTGATTCTGCCCGTAGCTCTGTCCAGATTCATTCTGACCGTATCTCTTTTTTGTCTCAATCAAGTTGAGTTTTCCGTAGCTGATTACTTCGTAGGTAAATAATGTCGTGCCTCTTTGCCTCGCGCCTCCTTATAGAATCATGTCCAGCTGTCATATTTTCCTTGTTCCACGTAACTGGATGAATCATCAAGAATTATCATACGTGTGAAGCTCTTTTTTCCCAATACACCTACTCTTCGAGACAAGAACGCACCCGAAACTCCAAACTCGTCTCCCAAGGACTCGAAACTAGCCATAAGTTACTTAATTATATTAAAAAAAATGCTAAATGAATCAATTCTAATGCATGGAAGTGAGTTTTCTAAAGTTTTCCCCAAAAAGTCAAAAATTGACCCCGGGCCCACTCAGTCATAACCCGAAATTCGGACCAAAACGCGATTACCCATTCTCCCCCGAGCCCGGATATATAAATGGTTTCGGAATCCGACCTCAATGTGATATCTAAATCCCCAAATTTCAAGGTTCTTAGGTTTTACCCAAAAATCCCAATTCCACCATGAAAACCCAAGATTGTAGGATGAAATCTTGTAAAACGAAGTTAAGGAGTGAAGAAAATGAGTTTGAAATCACTTACAAATGTTTTGGAGAAGAAAGAGTGGTTGGAAAATCTCCTCTTATGTTTTTAGGTTTTTGAAAAATGAAAAATAACTGAAAATCCCACTTATTTATACCCCTCTTAGGCCCCCACCGCGGACCTCGCTAGCATAAACAAGAAAAAGTGAAGAAAACAAAGAAAAATGACTGCAGTGATATGATCTAGTATTTTGGCCATACATTTACCTTTCTGGAAACTAGACACGAAGGGATACAACTCTCCTTTTTGAATCATCTAATTATTCCTTGTAGATCAAACGATATAGGCCTCCGAAGTCGGATCAGTGGTCCAGCTTCTCCACCGCGGACCGCACAAAAATGACCGCGGCCGCGAAGGCCCCCACCGCGGTCAGCACAAAAAGGACCGCGGACCTCGGTGGTGGGTTCAGAGATTTGACTTCTCTGACCTGCAACAACTATGTTTTACGCCTAAAGACATCCCGGGACCTACCCGGAACTCACCCGAGCCCTCAGAACTTCAAACCGAATATACCAACAAGTCCCAAATCATCCTACGTACTTGATAGAGCTTTCGGAAACACTCAAAACAACGCTAAAACTAAAAATCACACCTCAAAACCCCTAGAATAAAACTTAAGGACTTTAAGTTCTTGAATTCATTAACAATGCGCCGAACCGACCTATACTACTCGGAATGACACCAAATTTTGCAAGCAAGTCATAAATGACATAATAAAACTATTCCCGATCTCAAAATTCTGTTCGGACCTCGATAACACAAAAACACATTCCAACAAAAAATTGAACTTAAAGAAACTCTTATTTCACTATTGTGCGTCGAAACGCTCCTGGGTCATCCAAAACATGTTCTGAACACACGCTCAAGTCCGAAATCATCATACGAACCTGCTGGAACCTTCAAATCCTGATTCGGAGGTCGTCAACTCAAAATTCTAATCCTAGTCAATTCTTGCAACTTAAGGCTTCCAAAATGAGAATTTGCTTTCCAAATTTACTCTGAACTTCCCGAAATTCAACTACGACCACACCTACAAGTCATAATACCTGAAATGAAGCTGCTCATGGCCTCAAACTACTGAACGATGCACTAGAGCTCAAAATGAATGGTCGGGTCGTTACAGAGTCGTTGGTTCATCAATGTAAGAATTAGTAATGCGTGGGACTCGTCTGGCCCTGGATGGTGTGGCGGTCCAATTCCATAGAACTGTTACTGTAATGACCCGACCGGTCGTTTTGAGATCCAGCGCGTCGTTCAGCAGTTGGGAGTCATGAACAACTTCATTTCGGGTATTGTGACTTGTGTGTATTATCAGAGTTGAAATTGAGGAGGTTTTGAGTTAAATTAAAAGGAAAATTCTTATTTCAGAAGTCTTAAGTTGAAGAAATCGAGTAAGGCTGGGATTTTGAGTAAACAACCTTAGAATCAGGATCCGAAGGTTCCAGTAGGTTCGTATGGTGAATTCGGACTTGGACGTATGTCTGGATGGGGATTTGGATAACCCGAGAGCGTTTCGGTGTATATTGTGGAAGTCAGCATTTTTGAAGAAATTTCCTAAGTTTGGCTTGAAGCGCATTTCAATGATATTGACGTACATTTGGGATTCCGAGTCTGGGAATAGCTCTGTATGGTGATTCCGGAGTTGGTAGCGCGATCAGAAGTGAATTCGGATATCCGGAAGTCAATTTAAGGTCATTTGGCTAAAGATAGAAAACTGAAGGTTTTTGAAGAATTCGACCGGAAATGGAAATTTTGATATCTGGGTCGGAATGCAATTTGGGAAGTTGGAGCAGGTCCGTAATGTCGAATATGACTTGCCTGCAAAATTTGAGGTCCATCGGACGTGGTTTGATAGGTTTCGGCATCAAACGTGGAAGTTGGAATTTTCAAAGTTCATAAAGTTGAATTTTAGTGCGATTCGTGATTTTAGCGTTGTTCTATGTGATTTGAAGCTTCAAACAAGTTCGTGGGATGTTATGGGACTGAGTCGTGTGTTTGGACGGGGTCCCGAGGGCCTCAGGTGTGTTTCGGGGTGGTATGGGGGCATTTCGAAATGAATTTGCTATTGCTGGTTTCTGGTGCTGCCGGTGTTCTATGCGATCGCAGCCTCAGCTGGGCGATCTCAAAGAAGAAAGGTGAAGGGGGCGAGTTTGGTTTATGCAATCGCGTCCCTTGAGTGCGATCACGGAGAAGGTCTAGGCAGAGCAGTGCGATCGCAGGCTTGCTACTGCGTTCGCAGAAGAGAGTGAGTGAGGGTGCTGGAGATGACCTGTGCGACCGCAGGTCTATTGGTGCGATCGCGGAGGAGGGTCCTGGGTGGCCTGTGCGATCGCAAAGGCTCTCCTGCGATCGCAGAGAAGGCCTGTGCTGGGCAGTGTTGATTAAAACGGAATTTTGGCATTTCTCTCTCATTTTACATATGCCATGGACGGACTTTGAGAGCATTTCAAGGAAGATTTCAACCAAGCTTCAGAGGTAAGATCATTCTACTTAATTCCAAGTTAAATACAAGATTATATCATGGATTAGAACATGAAAATTAGGGAAAATTTGTGGAAAATTAGTATTTTGAAGAAAACCTAGAATTTGGAAATTTGGATTTTAGCCACGAATTGAGCATGAATAACTGAGTAAGATGAGTAATTGAATTAGTAAAGCTTCTCGTAGAAATTTTCTTCAAGAAATTTTGAGGTCCGGGCACGTGGGCCCGAGGGCATTTTGGTCATTTCATTGAGCCGAGCTGGGGAACTTTGTAATTTGAATTGGTTATGATCTATTGAGTATATTTTCATTGAATTATCATTATTTGGATAGTTTGGGAGCGTGTGCATCCATTGTTTTAGTCGTCGTAGAGGCTTGGAGGCCGGTGATGAATCTTCGGAGAGGTGAGTCTCCTTTCTAACCTCGTAAGAGGTAAATTTTCCCTCTAGGTAACCATGTTTGCTATGTGATATTGTTTGGGGGCTACGTACGTGCCGAGTGACGAGAGTCCGTACGTAGTGGCTATTACTGCTTTGTCCGGGTAGTTAGGACACATCATGCTCATTGTTTTCCCCTGTTGTAGCATAGATATGACTTGTATACTTGTGTGATTGGTATTGTTGTCTTTGAACGTTGTGATACTTGGCTTGATTTAAGTGTGATAAGAGAATCACGGGATGGTATCGGGTCGTACACCATGGCAGAGTGATGATTGATTATATCATGAGATCGGGCCGTACGCCACTGAAGAGTGATGATTGATTATATTATTGGATCGCGACGTACGCCACGACTGAGTGATGATTTATTATATTATAGGATCGGGTCGTACGCCACGACAGAGTGATGATTGATTATATTATGGGATCGGGTCGTACGCCACGACGAGATTGAGACTACAAGGGTGGGATCGGGCCGTACGCCACGACGAGATTGAGACTATAAGGGTGGGATCGGTCCGTACGCCACGGCGAGATTGAGACTACAAGGGTGGGATCGGGCCGTACGCCACGACGAGATTTAGACTACAAGGGTGGGATCAGGCCGTATGCCACGGCGAGATTGAGACTACAAGGGTGGGATCAGGCCGTACGCCACGGCGAGATTGAGATTTACCATATGGGAGCGGGCCGTACGCCACGACGGATACCAACTTGTTTGATTTGAGATTGTTACTTGATGTTGGATATTGATGTACTTGATTATTTGTTTACTTGCCTAAAGTTTTCCTTACATCCTGCTTACTTTATTACGGTTAGGCCTTAGTGAGTATCGAGTCGACCTCTCTTCACTACTTCTTCGAGATTAGACGGGATACTCATTGGGTACGTATAAGTATATGTGCTCATACTACACTTTCTATGCATTTTGTTGCACAGGTACCTTTATAGTACAATGATTGATTTGGAGACTTACACGGGCTGCATTCATCCCGAGGCGTTCCATAGCTGCCAGAGTCTCTCTTCTGTGTACTTACATTTTATATCTATTGCCCTTGTCCTATTTATTTCTCGGACAAGAGTTGTATAACTGTATAAATTCTTAGAAACTGCTCATGTACTTGTGTCACCGAGTTCTGCGGAGGTGTTGAGTCTTATTTTATTGAATTAATTGGATTTCTTATCGTGATTAATTTACATAAGTTTATTTATTTTAATAATGAAAATGCAAGAAGAGGCTTCGATTCTAAAATGTTAAACAGGAAAGTGTTCCAACTGATTGAGGGGTCGGCTTGCCTGAAAGTGGTGTCCGGCGCCATCACAACCCATAGGTTTTGGGTCGTGACAACGTGGTATCAGAACTCTAGGATCCCGTAGGTTTCACGAGTCATGAGCAAGTCTAGTAGAGTCTTGCGGATCGGTACGGAGACATCTGTACTTATCTTCGAAAGGCTACAAGGCTGTTAGGAGTACTTCCCTTTTTGATTCCTCATCGTGCGACTTGATTCCTTTAAGGCTTATGCCTATGTTTCTTCATACTCAATCTTATACGTCGTGAAGTGCTTCCTATAATCAAGAGTTTGAGAAATTGTAATGGGGCTACAGATGCAGTGCGTGATGTTCTTCATGCATAGTCGAATGGACTGTTGTTATCGCCCTGCAGAAGAATATGATGTTATTTCAGCTCAGTAGCTGTGTTTCTGAGAGCCTTGAGGCTATGCTCGGATTGTGAGGATGTTTCTATTGATTATCGCGCGATGTTGATATGGCAGTAGAACGTTCGCCCATGTATTGGGGTGATGAATGGTTTGAAGGGAGGTCTTCTCAGAGTAGGGTTTCGAGATTTCAGTATTTTTAGTTCCGCTAGAGGAAAGGCATTTGGATTATGAATGGTCCGGTTTTGGGTTGATAAAGTATCGAGGCTGGGTGTCATTGGGAAAGGTGGAATATTCACCTGTGGTGTGATATCGCCGTTTAATCAAATAGAATATGTTAAATTTGCCGGTGTTATAGCTCTAAGGTCGCATGGGGTTAGAGTGCTATGAAGCGGTGTTGAGGAAGCGGTTGTCAGAGATCGTGATGTGTAGTGGTTCAGAATTGAACAGTTGCTTTTGATGAAGGCAACTCGAGGAAGATGATCTTCGTAAAGATTTAAAGTTGTGGGGATCGATCGGTTTAAGAGCTACGAGAATGGTATTGAATTGAGGCAGCAAGTGGGCACCATTCGACGGAGGAAGATATGTGAGAAGTGCTGGGCGCTGGTGCCAATTCTAAAAGATCAGGTGTAAGGAGAGGAAGTCAGGTAACGCTTGAGGGAATAAGTTTGACCAAGTGGGAGAGCGGCAGCATAGAGGTGAATCAGAAGATGTAGTAGTGCAGTTAGTAGATGTCCAGGAGGAGCGGACGGATTGTTAAGGTTGGTAAATAGGTACATTCTCAGGATGGGGGTCTTGGTATTGTAGAAAGAGCGAAGCATAGCGTAATGGTAGGCGTCAGTTGGCTAGTTTCCTCGGGTGGGTTGTCTTCTATGAGTAGGTTAGCGCCTGTAGGGTTGGTAAGTTCTGTGCGGAGTCCTAGTGGCTAGTCGGTAGGAGGTAGAGTGTGTGAATGGTGTTAGAAAAATTCCAATATTTAAGGGGGGCTAACAGGAGAATTCGAAAGAATTGGATGGATTGGTGGAACAAGGTCATGTCAACAAAGGAGAAAGGATCTCAGCAGGGTCTAGAGCGGTGCAAGAAGTAGCTTCGGGCTAAGTGGGGGAGTCCCACCACCTGTAGTTTGGTCGTAGGATTGTGCTCTCATGGGATCGCGGATTTGTCGGCGTATCGGCAAGATGTTACAACTAAGAGAAAAGAGTGAGGCGGTAATTGAGCATGCCATGTGATAACAATGTGCGAAGTTGGGCCTATTGGACCGGGGCTAGGCTTTTGAATTTTTTTTAGAATTTGTGCTTAAGGCATAGGAAAGTTGTAAGGGAAGTGACTTAGTCACGTGCTTCATTGAGAGCATATTCATGTGCTAGAAGATCCTTGGGGTTGATAGTATTCGGGACCAGTCAAAGTGGGTGACTCTCAGTAGTGGTCCTGATGACTTCGAAAGTTAGAGAATGCGGTGTTTAAGGGTTTCATGCAACAATATAATTAATGAGCGAGCTTCTGCAGTATAGTCTCTAAGAGGAAGGAATATGGTTGGAGGGTTCTATGTTATTTCAGCACGTTGGATAGTATCGGGGGAGTGAGAGAAATAGACTCCAGGTTGTATAAATATTATCAGGAGGTTGTGAGACGAGTTGCGGAATTTAGGTAGCATGGTCTCGTGATTCAAGGTCACTCAGGAGGAGTGAGGGTTGAGTTTCTATGAGTTGAAAGAAGTTACTATTATCCTGAGGCAATTAAAGATGATTAAAAGAAGATGGAGTGGTTAGACATGATGGAACGGCGCATGTACGAAAGTGATCAGTTCCTTCGGTATGATTGAGTACGTGTATGGTTTGTGCAGATGTGTGTGGGGCTCATCGGCTGTCGTAATATATTTCATTTGGAAGCATTCAAGTGTTATGGCCTGTCAGGTGTAGGCAGATCCCGGAAGGTTTATGGTGGTTCAGACCACTACTTAAGGATTTGCATGTATTGTGATTGTGAGAGCTCACTTGTGTGTTGTTATGGTTCTCCTGAATTGAAGCAAATAAAAGGTTTCTATATGTGATGAAGTGTTCACCCTGTTAGTAGTTCAGGAGTTATGATGGAACTTCCTATGCTATTCCAAATTGGCATGTTATGTGCAATAAGCGGTATGTAACTGGAAGTGAGAATCGAGATTGCGGTTCGGTGTTAACAAGGATGTCATGAGCTCAGGGGAGCAAGAACAAGGGATTTGAATGTCTAAAATAAGCTGATGTTGTCTTCAGTGTCACCTGAAATCGGTGTTTGGCGAAAGAGACTTGGTATCCTGATTACGGGTTCTTGAATTATTTTACATCCTTAGGATGGTCGGTGGTATGGATGTGCATACTTGTTGCCTTGTGTGGAAAGTCGTGGGAGTGTGACCACGGGAAGATTGTGTAAGCGTGACCTGTAGTCACCTGATTGATTGCAGATTTAGACTAAGTATAAGGAAGTATAATATTGCTTATTTGAGAATGTATGCCTAGAAGGCGTTTGGCTCAGTTGGTTGTGGACTGTTGGGTGTTTACCTCGGCTATGATGGTTGTCCTCGTGTGTATAGGAAAAAGAAAGTGGGTTATTATGGACCCAGTAAGGCTATCAGCCTAGTTCAGTGCGAGCAGAATCGGTTTGAAGTGAATGAATGGATTTAAACAAGATGATGGGATTCATGCAAGTTAGATGTGTTCATTTCAGTACAACACTCCTCAAGGAGGGGTGTTGGAATACCATATGTTGTTTCTTCGTTGATTCGGGTATATTGTGATTGTGCCGTGTGGGTTGTGAAACGGCTTGATAATTTCTTATGTGTCGAGATTCCGCGTAGTGATGAGGTTATATGAGCAGGATGGCTCTTGAAATTTAGATTATATATCGCACCCTAGTTGTGCTCGAGTTTTGTAGTACATGGCTCTATCAGTATCCCCAGAATGGTATTGTGCAATTAGCGTGCTTGTGATCGGTATTCAGTAATTTGTAATAGTGAGCAATTCAGCTTCGTGTATATCTCCTTATGTGAATCTATGATGGGATCGGGTGGCACGCCGCCACAGGTATGTTATTTGGATCGGGTTGCGCGCCGCAACAGTGTGATGTTGAGCAAGGCTCCTGTAATTATTTTCTTGTGTTTTACTTCGTAATTTTCTGAGGAAAGTTCATATTAGTTGCGAGAGTTGAGTAGTCCCTTCCAGAGTCATTTCCTTATGTGTCGTGTTCGAATTGTGGCCTATTGGCGCATTGTGGAATCGTGTGAGGTTAATGGTCGTGTTTGGGGTGATTGGTTGTCTGAGCATTTCATACTGGGTGAGACGAAATTTATAAATCTAGGATCGGTGTGATAAGACTATGCAAGTATATTACAGGACAATCACCATCATTGGTTGTAATGAGATGATGATCTTAGTCAGGAGAAAGGATTTCAATGTTTAGTTAACTCTGCAGTTGGTTAGGAATTTCTACACATTTCCTCCGTTGTGGTGGTATCGTCAGCATTATAGCAGGATGTATGTGTGTATCTTATAAGGTGCTTTGAGAGCATCAAATTCGTAGAATTCTGGCTATTAAGGTTCAGGGAGCGTCATTGTGGTCAGATGATGGATTATGCGGTGTATGGTGCTGATTCAGCAAAGATACGCAGTTGTGTTCTGGTGCCTCGTGTGGTAGTTGACGTGGTGTTCACATATTAGAAGCAGGCATGGCAGAGAATTTCAAGTGTTGGAACTGGGGTCTGAGTTTATTTTATGGATAAAAGGGAATATCTTCAGATTTTATCAAGCTAATGTGCTCAACTGGGTTGTGGTAGCACGCGCAGGTGCACGAGGGTTTAAACAGTGATTTCAGATACCTCTGGGGCAATTCATGGCACGTTCGAGGACGAACGTCTATTTAAGTGGGGGAGAATGTAACAACCCGACCGGTCGTTTTGAGATCCAGCGTGTCGTTCAGTAGTTGGGAGTCATGAACAGCTTCATTTCGGGTATTGTGACTTGTGTGTATTGTCAGAGTTGAAATTCAGGAGGTTCAGAGTTAAATTGAAAGGAAAATTCTCATTTCAGAAGTCTTAAGTTGAAGAAATCGAGTAAGGCTGGGATTTTGAGTAAACAACCTTGGAATCAGGATCCGAAGGTTCCAGCAGGTTTGTATGGTGAATTCGGACTAGGACGTATGTCTGGATCGGGATTTGGATAACCCGAGAGCGTTTCAGCGTATATTGTGGAAGTCAGCATTTTTGAAGAAATTTCCTAAGGTTGACTTGAAGCGCATTTCAATTATATTAATGTCCGTTTGGGATTCAGAGTCTGGGAATATCTCCGTATGGTGATTCTGGAGTTGGGAGCGCGATCGGAAGTGAATTCGGATATCCGGAAGTCAATTTAAGGTCATTTGGCTAAAGATAGAAAACTGAAGGTTTTTGAAGAATTCGACCGGAAATAGAAATTTTGATATCGGGGTCAAAATGCGATTCCGGAAGTTGGAGCAGGTCCGTAATGTCGAATATGACTTGCCTGCCAAATTTGAGGTCAATCGGGCGTGGTTTGATAGGTTTCGGCATAACACATGAAAGTTGGAATTTTCAAAGTTCATAAAGTTGAATTTTAGTGCGATTCGTGATTTTGGCGTTGTTCGATGTGATTTGAAGCTTCAAACAAGTTTGTGGGATGTTATGGGACTGAGTCGTGTGTTTGGACGGGGTCCCGGGGGCCTCGGGTGTGTTTCAGGGTGGTATCGGGGCATTTCAGAATGAATTTGCTGTTGCTGGTTTCTGGTGCTGCTGGTGTTCTATGCGATCGCAGCCTCAGCTGTGCGATCTCGAAAAATAAAGGTGAAGGGGGCGAGTTTGGCTTACGCGATCGCGGTCCCATGTGTGCGATCGCGAAGAAGGTCTAGGCAGAGCAGTGCGATCGCAGGCCTGCTACTGCGTTCGCAGAAGAGAGCGAGTGAGGGTGCTGGAGGTGACCTGTGCGACCGTAGTTCTGTTGGTGCGATCGCGGAGGAGGGTCCTGGGTGGCCTGTGCGATCGCAAAGGCTCTCCTGCGATCGCAGAGAAGGCCTGTGCTGGGCAGTGTTGATTAAAACGGGATTTTGGCATTTCTCTCTCATTTTACATATGCCATGGACGGATTTTGAGAGCATTTCAAGGAAGATTTCAACCAAGCTTCAGAGGTAAGATCATTCTACTTAATTCCAAGTTAAATACAAGATTATATCATGGATTAGAACATGAAAATTAGGGAAAATTTGTGGAAAATTAGTACTTTGAAGAAAACCTAGAATTTGGAAATTTGGATGTTAGCCATGAATTGAGCATGAATAATTGAGTAAAATGTGTAATTGAATTAGTAAATCTTCGGGTAGAAATTTTCTTCAAGAAATTTCAAGGTCCGGGCACGTGGGCCCGAGGGCATTTTGGTCATTTCATTGAGCCGGACTAGGGAACTTTGTAATTTGAATTGGTTATGATCTATTGAGTATATTTTCATTGAATTATCGTTATTTGGATAGTTTGGGAGCGTGCGCATCCATTTTTTTAGTCGTCGTAGAGGCTTGGAGGCCGGTGATGAACCTTGGAGCGAGGTGAGTCTCATTTCTAACCTCGTAAGAGGGAAATTGTCCATCTAGGTAACCATGTTTTCTATCTGATCTTGTTTGGGGGCTACATACGCACGACGAGAGTCTGTACGTAGCGGCTATTACTGCTTCGTCCGGGTAGTTAGGACACATCATGCTCATTGTTTTCCCCTGTTGTAGCATAGATATGACTTGTATACTTGTGTGATTGGTATTGTTGTCTTTGAACGTTGTGATACTTGGCTTGATTTAAGTGTGATAAGAGAATCACGGGATTGGATCGGGCCATACGCCACGGCAGAGTGATGATTGATTATATCATGGGATCGGGCCGTACGCCACGGCAGAGTGATGATTGATTATATTATAGGATCAGGCCGTACGCCACGACCGGGTGATGATTGATTATATTATGGGATCGGGTCGCACGCCACGATAGAGTGATGATTGATTATATTATGGGATCGGGCCGTATGCCATGGCAGAGTGATGATTTATTATATTATGGGATCAGGCCGTACGCCACAGCAGAGTGATAATATATTATGGGATCGCACCGTACGCCACGGCGAGATTGAGACTACAAGGGTGGGATCAGATTGTACGCCACGGCGAGATTGAGACTACAAGGGTGGGATCAGGCTGTACGCCACGGCGTGATTAAGACTACAAGGGTGGGATCGGGCCATACGCCACGACGAGATTGAGACTACAAGGGTGGGATCAGGCCGTACGCCACAGCGAGATTTAGACTACAAGGGTGGGATCGAGGCGTATGCCACGACGAGATTGAGACTACAAGGGTGGGATCGGGCCGTACGCCACGGTGAGATTGAGACTTACCATATGGGAGCGGGCCGTACGCCACGACGGATACCAACTTGTTTGATTTGAGATTGTTACTTGATGCCGGATATTGATGTACTTGATTATTTGTTTACTTGCCTACAAGTTTCCTTACATCCTGCTTACTTTATTACGGTTGGACCTTAGTGAGTATCGAGTCGAACTCTCGACACTACTTCTTCAAGATTAGACGCCATACTCACTGGGTACATATATGTATATGTTCTCATACTACACTTTCTGTGCATTTTGTTGCACAGGTACCTTTATAGTACAATGATTGATTTGGAGACTTACACGGGCTGCATTCATCCAGAGGCGTTCCACAGCTGCCGGAGTCTCCCTTCTATGTACTTACATTTTATATCTATTGCCTTTGTCCCATTTATTTCTCAGACAAGAGTTGTATAATTGTATAAATTCATAGAAACTGCTCATGTACTTGTGTCACCGGGTTCTGGGGATGTGTTGAGTCTTGTTTTATTGAATTAATTGGATTTCTTATCGTTCTTAATTTACAAAAGTTTATTTATTTAATAATGAAAATGCAAGAAGAGGCTTCGATTCTAAAATGTTAAACAGGAAAGTGTTCCAACTGATTAAGGGGACGGCTTGCCTGACAGTGGTGTCCCGCGCCATCACAACCCATAGGTTTTGGGTCGTGACAACTCCTTTCTCCACTATCTGGATGACAAAGCCTTCTTCCTCCTCCTCCTCAGCTATCACATTGCAGTCCTTGTCTTCGTATTCCAAGAATAGGTTCCTTAGACCAGCTAAAGCTTCCTCTTCTTCAGATCCCCATTTGTGTCAGCCCGATGAAAGGATTGGCTCAAATGTGGCACTGGTTGCTCAATAGGGTAATAAGGACCACGCCATGGCGGCGACCAATCATCATATTCTTGCCAGGTGTACTGATATCCATGCCCAAAGGTTATACCGTGACGCTTTAGTTGTATCCGCTTGGTAATTCCTTGGAGTTTCTTACCGAGCCCTTTGCCGGGTTCATACCCTGACAATGCTAGTATAATTTCTATTTTGCTGCTCCACCACTTGTCTTTCTCTATCGCGTTGACGTGCTCGATGCGATGATAGGTCTCTCCACCTAACTTCCTTCTATTCTCCATGACGGGGAAAACTTGGTTGGTATAAATGGGATTACTCAAGCATCCATGAATGATGACTTCATGACGATTCCATTCGAATTTCACAGCCTGGTGCAAAGTAGATGCCACGGCCCCAGCGGCACGTATCCAAGGTCATCCCAACAGCAGGTTGTATGAGGCTGATATATCTAGCACTTGAAATTCAACATCATACCAGGTCGGACCTATCTGCAAGCATATATTAGTTTCCCCAATTGTGGCTCTTTGAGACAAGTCGAACGCCTTCACGTTCATTGTACTTGCTTGTATTTCATGCAAAACATTACCAAACCTTTTCACTGTTGTCAGCGGACAGATGTTGAGGCTGGACCCTCTGTCTATCAAAACCCTGGCAATAAATTTATCCTCACATTGAACCGTGATATGCAGTGCCATGTTGTGGCATAATCCTTCTAGTGGCAACTCGTCTTCATGAAAAGTGATCTTGTGGCTCTCCATTACTTTCCCCACCATGTTGTCCATCTCCCCACTAGTGATATTGCTGGGCACGTAAGCTTCATTCAATACCTTAATCAAAGCATTCCTATGCACCTCGAAATTCTGCAGTATTGATAGGATGGATATCTGAGCGAGAGTTTTTTTCAGATGATCTACCACAGAATATTCCCTTGCTCACCTTTCTCCAAAGATCATTTGGGCCAGTGTCAATGATGGGTTGTTTGGCAGAATCTTCTTTACTCGTTCCTCCCAAATTCTCGGGTGTATAAATTCTACCGGTCCTGGTCATCCCTTGTGTTGCACCAGATTCTTCCATTTTTGCTTTTCCTTTCCTCCTGGATTCTGCAACATAATCCCAAGGTACGACATTTGAATTAAAGGGAGGTGTGGATGCCACCGTCACAGTGGAGGGTGTGGTTATTTATACTTCAAATGGAGCAGGTGCAGTTGCAGGTGTTGTCACTTCAATTTCAAACGGAGCTGATACGGCTACCTCAACTTCGAACGGTGGTTGTATCTGTAACAAAATAGGAGTGAGGGAGACTGCAGGTTTCTTAGGATCATCCCCTTCTCGAAAAAATCCAATTGACCCTTCAGGATCCCATTCTTTGCCAGTCTCTATCACATGTACTCCTTCACCCCTATGATCTGAAAGAGGGTTGTTACGGACATTGGGTGCTGCATCCTTTTCTTGTATGACCTTTGTATAAATCAATTTCTTGATCTTATCCTTCAAAGTGAGACATTCATCGATGCTATGTCCTTTCATGCATGAATGGCATGCACATGTTTTGTTTGGATTGACCCATTGAGAGGAGTTTTCCATGGCAACAACGCGAATAGGGGTAACATATCCAGCAGCTTTCAATCTTTCGTATAACGGATCGATGGGTTCAGCAATATGGGTGTATTGTCTGGGTGTCCTGCGGTCAAAGTTAGCTTTGGGTTTTTGATAGTTTTGGCGGGCTGGCGGTGAGTGATAATATATTGGCTTGGTGTTATAAGTGTGGTAGGCAGTGGCGGGTTATGGATATCTGGGAGGTAAAGTTTGATATGTTGGTGGAGGTGTTTGGTATGTGAGTGGAGATTTTGGGCCTTGGGCTACCATCACGACTCCTACTTCTTTCTTCTAAGATATACGACTGCAATGCCTCAAAATTTGTCACCATCCCGCTTTTGATTCCTTCTTCAATCCTTTCCCCAAGTTTGATGATTCGGAGAATTTGTAATTCTGAATAACCATTAACCGTTCATAGTAATGTGGATCTTGGGCTCGGACGAAGAATACTTTTATCCGTTCTTCTTCTAACGTCGGCCTTAACTTTGCAGCTTCTGACCTCCACTGAGTAGCATACTCGCAGAAAGTCTCCGTTGGTTTATTCTTGAGGTTATTTATGTAGAAGACGTCCAGTGCATTCTCTGTATCAAACCGGAATCAATCCATGAAGTCTGATGCCATGCTTATCCAATTAACCCACTTCTTGGGATTTTGACTGATGTACCAAGATAGGTCATTTCCGGTGAGACTTCTCATGAACAGCTTCATGCAAATCCTTCTTTCCCAACTCCTAATAGCTTGTCACAGTATGTTCTTAGACGCACCTTTGGGTCACCCGTGCAGTCAAACATCTCGAACTTAGGAGGTTTGTAACCCTCCGACAGTTCTACGTCTGGCTGAATACACAGATCTTCATAATTCAAACCTTCAATGCCTTTACCTCCTTTGACACCCTGGACTCGGCTTGTGAGATTCTTGAGTTCCTCTGCCATATTCTTGATGAGTAGGTCCTTCTCGGCGGATTCCGGTGTGTATGAGGTTGGTTGAGTGGAGTGAGGTAAGGTTAAATTCTACGTATCGGGAATCGGTTGTGGTGTATTTTGAGGAGTATGGTAGGTAGTGGTTTGCGGGTACTAAGTCGGGAGATGCTGGTGTTGAGGAGGAGTTGGTACTGGTGGAGGATTAGGATTTGGAGATGTGTTGTGTATTGATGAGGTGAGGGAGGATTTTGTGGACATCTATTTGTTGTGTTTTGAGGAGGTACTAGGTTCTGGGCGTTTTGCTAGTTAATATATGGGACATTTAAGGCGAGGGAGAGGTTTGCCAAGTTGCGTACCTGCTCAAGTTCCCCTTGCAATTCTAGTATTTTCTACCCCAATCGTAGAACCAGATCGTTCTGTGCCGGAATACTCCGACCGTATGAAGTTTCAACAATTTCCACATGTGCAACATTGTCTTTCCTGATACCACTCATATCATCCATCTAGTCCTTTCCCTTACTTTTAGGATCACTTGGAAGAGGAGGAGGAGCAGGGCTTATGGATCTGGTATGGTACGCTGTTGATGCCAGTATTCACGAACCAACCTTAGGGGATGGGAATAATAAAAATAAAGAAAAAAAACAAAAAGGTAAACAAGTCAGCAGGGGATTTTGAAGAGATATTTTCAGTATTTAAACATGTATTGCATAATTATAAATTCGCGTCCTAATTTGGGGACCTCGTTGTGCCCGAGGTAGGCCTAACGACACGTAGATTTGGAGAAATTTAATGCCGATAATTTCCTGATTTCATTAATGTAATAAATAAGTCAAACTTCTAAAAAGACAATAAATAAAGAAGTTACTAACAGAATTTGCATTATTACATTCAAATTCTAAGCGACTATAGAAAGCAAGTAAATAATAACACTAATCTACTTGGTCCCGGAATGACCCTCTCCAAACATGGCTTTCTTGGTCCCATCAATCAGATTCCCCAGGTCGTGCATGTCCAGCAGCAGATACGCCCTTGCCAGGTGCCCTCCTTTGTTGCCTTCTGCATTATGACAGTCTACGACCCTTTTCCTCATCTTCCCTTCCAGTTCCATCAGACCTTGCTCTAAATATTCCAACCTTTCTGTTGACTTTATAGCAATTTTCCTCCACTCATGAATTGATTCCATGTCTACCTTTTGCTGTTCCAAGTGCCTGGCCTCGGACTCAAGGATTCTTTTGCGCAACCTTTTGTATTTCACCTGTGCTTCGGCAGCTTCATCTATGACCAAGTTTCCTCGATCGATCTCTAGCTCGACTATACCTGCTATGTCATCATCCAACCATGATAGGTAGAAGTACGCATGACCGGTGTGGTACCGATCTGGCTCGATGGTATCCTTTTCTATAATGATCTTCAGATTCCACATGTGTTGGGCTTCACATTTGTATGAAATGGCATCATCTTGAAAATATTCTTTGTAATGACTCATCTTGGAGACTCGCGGTATGACTTGTTTTCTCCCAGCTTGTCTCGTGACTCTAATAGGAACATAGCGATATATGCCCCTTAACCAAACAGCTAAATGTGGAACATCCTTGGATCTGATGATAAATTCACTAGTAGGGGACCACTCGAACATCAAATGGACCTTGTCCTCGGTCAGATTGCTAAAAAAGTGTACCTAATCTATAGCATTTTCTGGTTGTGCAAACCTATCTGGGATGAAAGCCATTATTTTTGGATTATGGAAAGCTATATGGTCATTCCATGGTCTCCGTGGGAATTCCTAGTTGTACTGCCCTCTTTGAAAATGCTCTAACAACCATATTTGCAGCAACAAATTGCAACCTTCAAAATGTCTGAACCCCTTATTGCAACGGTCCAGGGCTCATTATATTTCTTCTACGATCATCGGAACAATAGTGTAAGTTTGTCCCTCAATCCCTTCCATTAGAGTCTTGGTTACCATAGCCAACCGAGTGTGAATCCTGTATCCTTGGATTGGAAACACTATCATACCCAGAAAAAAGACTATGAACACTAAAACCCGACAATGAGTCCAGACCAGGGAAGTGATGATGAATTCATCATGAAAAATACGGTAGGATGTGTTGTGCCCATATCGTTCGTAGAGGAAGTCGAAGGGTATGTAGGACTTCTTCAAGTAGACTAAATCATCATTCTTCCTAAGACACATCATTTTCAAAAATCCCCTAGGAGTGCGATCTCCGATACCAACAAACCATGACTATCCCAGGGTAACCCAGTGAAACCTGCTATTACCTCCATAAGGGGATTCATCTCAACATTGCCAAAAAGAAAGACGGCCCATTCTCTGTCCCAGAACATGGTAGCAACCTCGATCAATATGTTGTTTGGCTGGATGTTTAGCAAGGAGGGTAAATTTCCCAGAAGCCTCTTTACATGGTTTTTGTCGCTAGGCGAAAGATTTTCCCACCAATCTAGCAATAAAGGTTGTATATTTCGGACCATGCTGAACCTGGGGACTTCGTGCCTCATTTTCTGCAAAATAAAAAAAGTTAGACCCTTCCCCCGTTCGGAGTCGACTATTTAC